>CM033643.1:72296127-72473960 GCA_019512145.1 Engystomops pustulosus | reverse complement strand
AGCGCTGCGTAATCTGTGTGCGCTATATAAATAAAGAATTATTATTATTATTAAATTTACAAACATAATGCAAGTTATTGGAGAGTATGCAAATGCGATAGAAGATACAAAGTTGCAAAGTTGCAATTATTTCTTAAATTCACAGACACTACTACTTAGTAAAACTGGAGCTGAAAAGGACTTGGGGGTATTGGTAGATGGTAAACTCAATTTTAGTGACCAGAGCCAGGCGGCTGCTGCTAAAGCAAATAAAATTATGGGATGTATCAAGAGAGGAATAGATTCTCATGATAAAGACATAGTGTTGCCCTTATGCAAATCCCTGGTCAGACCACACATGGAATATTGGGGGCAGATTTACTTACCCGGCCCATCCGCAATCCAGCGGCACGTTCTCTGAACAGGATTCGGGTCCGGACGGGATTTATGAAGGTAGTTCCTCCGCCGTCCACCAGGTGGCGCTGCTGCGCTGAAAATCATCTGAACGCGCCGGAATACAACGAGCTGGACCAGGTGAAGGTAAGCGCTTCCCAAGTGACACATTTTCGGTTTTTAAATGCGGCGGTTTTTCCGAATACGTCGGGTTTTCGTTGCGTGCATGCCGGCGCCAATGCGCCACAATCCGATCGTGTGCGCCAAAATCCCCGGGCAATTCAGGTACAATCGGCGCAAATTGGAAATATTCGGGTAACAATGAGGGAGCAGGGGAACGCCGCAGAGCTACACTCCCTAGGTTCATGTCTGAAGTTACTGGGACTCGTGGTAGAGCACTGTTGAGGCCAGAAATAATTGTTTCACAGCAATAAAAGATCTCCACCTATTTGCACGAAAACTGACTTTTAAGAAAATGTTCCACGAGAAGGAGGCATCTATATTACCGGAAGATCGTGAACATCTGGCCCGCGAAGCTCTCGAGGAGTTACTAGAAGAACAGGAGGCGACCACGATCAAAGGTAAGATTCCCACGCATCTGTTACCCCGTTCAAAGAACTTTCCATCTTTTTCTAACTACCCTAATATCGAATTATTTGTAAAATTGGTATCACAGGAATTGAAACATATACCCAGAAGTGGTAGCAGTAACAACTGTACGGCAGTCCAACGCAAGGCCATTCAGGAGCTAAGTAAGTTGACTACTGTAGTCATCAAACCATCGGATAAAGGTGGGAACGTAGTCGTATGGCCTGTCCAAGACTATGAAAAGGAAGCACTTAGACAACTGAGAGACACTATGTGCTATAAACGCCTTACATTTAATCCCCTGATGAAATTTAAAGAGGAATTGATTGATATTCTTAAGGTCGCAGTAGATAACAATGTCATACTGGAGAAAGATGCTGATATTCTTGTGCCCAAAGTTCCTAAGGTGTCTTCTTTTTATCTACTCCCCAAGGTGCACAAACGATTGAATAACCCACCTGGACGTCCAATCGTGTCGGGAACAGACAATCTCTGCGAACCAATATGTAAGTTAGTCGACCACTACTTACGCCCAATAGTTGAGACATTGCCTGCTTACTTAAAAGATACAAATGATGTTTTGATGAAATTCCAAGATCTACATCTGGATCCCGATATGGTAATTGTGACATGCGACGTCGAGTCACTATACACTTCAATACGCCACGTAGACGGTATTGCAGCTACAAAGTTCTTCCTGGATACATCCAATATTGATCGCAATTTTGCAATCTTACTCCTACAGCTTTTGGAGTTTGCGCTGGTACATAATTTTTTCTTGTTCAAGGATCTCCTCTACCTGCAGCTCCAGGGAACAGCTATGGGGGCGGCGTGTGCCCCCTCATACGCTAATCTTTTCCTGGGGCTGTGGGAGAGAGAGATCTTTGTTACCAACCCCTCCAAGTTTGTCGATAATGTTTGTCTATATGCTCGATATATAGATGATATCATCATGGTGTGGAGAGGAGAGACAAGTGAACTTGAACTATTTATTCAGATGCTGAATCAGAATGAAAAGAATATTAAATTGACATATAAAGCAGGAAGACATAGAATGGAATTCCTTGACATTCTTTTTGATGTGGACAATTTGGGCAATATTTCCTCTACTATTTACAGGAAAGAAACGTCCAGCAACACCTTACTTCACGCCACCTCCTCTCACCCCCAGAAGCTGATCGACAGCATCCCAATCGGGCAATTTCTTCGTATTCGAAGATTGTGCTCGAATGAAACAGATTTTGAGGTTCAGTCTGAAGATCTTCGAAACAGATTCCAGGAGCGAGGCTATTCTGACCAGGTCATTCATCATGGTTACAAAAGAGCAAAACGAACTGAACGTAAGAATCTACTTATACCCAAGATGAAGAAGAAAGCTGTGGACAACCACACACATGCTGCTACTAATAAAATGTATTTACATGTGATGAAGTATGTTGCCCAATGCATTTTAAAACACAATGCAAATGCATTGTGTGAACGGAGCCGTAAGCAGTTTTGATTCTAATGCTAACAGTGAATCATTAGAGAAACTCCTCCTGGGTCCGGTGCTGATTTCTTCTAGCAACGTGCTGAGGGTTATGGGCAGAGGCGTCAGCTTCACGGCTCCAATAGGGGACATAAGCGCTGAGAGTGCCTAGGGCAGCACCAACACTAAATACGGCTCTGGTTGGGGTGTGTATTTTGATGCTCTGTTGATTTGTGATGTTTTGGAGCAGCTGAGCTCATCTTTTGTATGAGTTGATCTTCTGAAGCAGCTGAGGTGTATAGGATGAGGTTCTGCAGTCAATTATTGTGATATTACTATGTATCAGTTTAAAGCAATGCTATCATATGAGATCTCTTAATAAGCACTATTATTTCTGGGGTCAACATTTACTATCTATATACCCGCTAATATACAGCCCCAGGGCCTTCACTACTAGTGTCTAAGTCACCTGTGCTTTTACAGATCCGGCATTACAATCACCTTTCCTATTTTTTCTTTAACTGCTTAACAACTATGGTCAAAATAGATTGTCCAAATTAGCAGCCCGTTGCCGCATTTGGATGATCTATTTTGTCCCCAGGGTCGCGCTGGAACCTTCAGTTTGCCAGCGCGATCCGTAGCAGGACACCAGCAATTACATTCCCTCTGGTCCCTTCTATGTCTGCCCAGCAGCGAGGTCTCTACAGTTTAATCCCTTAATCGTGGCAGGATTCCCTCTGTCATTCCTCTGGCACCCCACGGTGGCTTATTAGGCTCAGTCCAAGACTGGGTCTAATAGGCAAATTATCAGTAAATCACTGACTGACTTACAATACATTGCAGTACAGAAGTGTATTGTACAAGGGATCAAGTTAACCCCAGTGTAAGTCCCCTAGTGGAACAGGGAAAAAAAGTTAAAGTTTTTTTTACAAAATAAATAAAAATTAAAACTATAAAAAGCACAAAATCACCCATTACCCTATGTGTGTAGTGTTAAAAAAATAAAATAATAATTAATTGATTTTAAAAATACAAAACTTAAGGAAAAAAACAAGCCCTCATATACCCATATCAGATAAAAAATTAAAAAGTTATGTCTTCTTGAATTTGAGCAGGAAAAAACAAAATAAGTGCTCTGTCCAAAAGACCATTTAAAGAGAACCCGTCATGCAAAATAACCCCCCTAAACTAAATATATTTTCATAAACTGCCATTAGAGAGCATTGCCTCTATCCCTTCATTGTCCCTCTACATGCCTGTAAACCTAAGCAATGAGGTCCTAAAGCTGTATGCAAATGACCTGTGAAATGTCCAATGAAGCATTAGCATATTCAAGCTGTCCACTTTATTCATGAGTGGGAGGCACAGCCACACCCCCAGTGCATGACTGACAGCCTGTATAATGATGTGAGGCTGTATAATGAGGTACTTTCTGGTGCTGGTGGCCACGCCCCCTGCAGCCTGTGTGTATAGGAGAGATACAACAGCTCCAGGCTGCAGCCATGTTACAGCAGAACATGTCAGATTCATGTGTAGCTGATGTCTGTGTCTCTGTGTATTAGGAGGATGCAGCATGTCAGCAGATGCAGCACACACCAGCAATGCTTTACTATACATTACACACAGACATGAGCAGGGGGAGGAGAGGGGAGGGGTAACAGGAGTGACATGACTGCCTCTGACCATGTGACCAGCCTCATTTACATAATAAAGAATAGATGATTTTACAATGAATAATGTATGAAATAACTAGATAAAGGCTGGGATGCGATCCTTGTGAGCTGCTCCAACAGGTAGTAGTGACAGGACAAGTGACACAGACCTGATGACAGGTGTCCTTTAAGGCCGTGTCTTTAAGATGTTAAATACACCTCTAGGTGCCAATGTTATAATCTTTATGACATCTTGATTCAAGACATCTAGCCTGAATACTTAACCCCTTAACGGCCATTTTTTGTTTTCGTGTTTTCATTTTTCACTCCCCCCTTCAAAAATCCATAACTTTTTTTTTTCTCCATGTAAAGAGCTGTGTGATGGCTTGTTTCCTGAGTAACAAATTGCACTTCATAGTGATGGTATTTAATATTCCATGCCATGTACTGGAAAGCAGGAAAAAGATCCCATATGCAGGGGAAGTGCAGAAAAACATATTTATACATTTAGAAAAATTAAAACCCCCTGTTTAAGAAAAAAGAGTTCTTCATTTTGCCATTTTCTGTCTTTCATACTTTTGTGTACGGAGCGGTGGGTCTTGTCATTTTTGTGACTTTTGATGACGTTTTCACTTCTACCATTTTAAGAACTGTAAGGCCTTTGAGTGCAATTTTTCGTTACGGCAAGAAAATTTTTTTTTATATTTTCATAGATCGGACATTTTGGGACGTGGCGATACTTACATTACTACTAACAAGAGATCCCTGTGGACTTTGCTGCTAAAAATGTTTTAACTGAATGTATATGCAACAGAATTACAGGATCAAGACACCCCTTTTTTATTATACTAACCTTTGCCTTCTGTATGCTTCACCTCTCTGAGTTCAGCTCCTGTGTCTTTGGTAGATTGGTTAAAGTCCTATTGGTCTTTGCCTTCTATTCATGTCTAGTGTGGAACTTAACTTCCTAAATCAGTGGTGGCGAACCCATGGCACGGGTGCCAAAGGTGGCACTTGGAGCCCTCCTTTTGGGCACCCAAGCCATCAACATAGCACTAGACATAGAACTCAAAGACCTGCAGTCCCAGGCGAATCAAGAAATGTTGCTCTCACTGCTATTTTAAAGCAACACGTTCTTGATTGCTTCGGACTGCAGGAAGAGGTAGAACATGTGGAAAGGGGTGGATTATCTTTAGAGCTCCTCTAGGCCCCACATTTCTTCCTGTTGCCGTGCTGGCACTTTGCAATAAATAAGTGTGTTTTGGTTGTAGTTTGGGCATCCGGTTTCTAAAGGGTTCTCCATGACTGTCCTAAGTGGTCTAAAGAGATCATACATGTTGTAACAACAGCGCCTCCTAGTAAATATCCTGGGTATTAAATTTGTGCAGTGTATTTGCAATATCTGAGTGTTTACTAACCTCTCTTAGGTTTCGCAGAGGAGTTAGACCTCATAAAGCCTATGTGTATGTAATTGTGCATTTTATTGTGTTTTGGAAAACACAGCTTCTGAGGGACATGGAGCTCCCCTTTTGGTTGTAGTAAAATGATTTTATTTATCTTATGTCTGAAACAATTGTAACTTTCCTGAGGTATAGCAGGCTGTGATTAGCTGGCAGTCTAGACAAATCCAATAAATAAATATATACAGTGTCTGGGGTTCCAGGTTTAATTAACCCCTTAACACCGAAGCCACTTTTCACCTTCCTGACACAGCCCATTTTTTCAAATCTGACACTATTTAGTGGTTATAACTTTGGAACGCTTTAACATATTCAAGTGATTTTAAAATTGTTTTCTCATGACACATTGTACTACATGTTAGTTACAAAATTTTGGTGGTATGTTTTATTTATTTATGAGAAAATCAGATATTTGGTGAAAATTTGGAAAAATTCTCAATTTTTTCAAATTCAAAATGTTCTACTTTTTCCACACATAAGTCATATCACCAGAAAACGTAATAACTAACATTTACCGAATGTCTACTTTATACCTCCGTGGTTTTTTATGCATACTATCATTTTTGTAAGATGTTATGAGGCTTTGAACGTCAGGTGCAATTTTTCACATTTTCTTAAAAAAAGCAAAATAAAAAAAGCAAAATCCTGCTATTGAGGGACCTGCTCAGGTTTGAAGTCACTTTGAGAGGCCTAAATAAAAGTAAAACCCCATAAATTACCCCATTATAGAAACTACACCCCTCAACGTAAAACAACTTTTATGAAGTTAACCCTTTAATTGGTTTACAGGGGTTAAAACAAAATCGGATGCAATTTTGAAATTAATTTTTTTACTAAATTAATGTGTTTTTCATAAAATGTACAAATTCTTAGTGGATAAAATACCAAAACGCTCCACAAAATTTGATACCCAATCTCTCCCAAGTGTAACAATATGTGGTGGTATCGAAGGGAAGCTGCGCCATTCAGAGTAGATTATGCATTATCACATTTTATTGGCTATACAATCTTTATTTTTTTGGCAATTTGGACATATAAGGGCTTGTTATTTGCGACATGAGATGCACTTTACAAATACTTCATTTTAGTGGGTCTGTAGCTTTTTGATGAGATTTTATTAACTCTTTAATGTATGGAGGAAAAGAAAATTGTCAATTTTGGGTTTCTTTTTTTTTGTATATTTTGGGGTCGTATTCTATAGATCACTACGATTATGGTGATACTTCATTTATATAGTTTTTTTTATATATTTTACAATTTTACAGGAAAAAAACGAATATAAAGAAAATCTCATTTGTTTTTGCATCGCCATCTTTTCGGAGATATAACTTTAATATTTTTTGGTTGACAGAGCTAGTTCAGGGCTTATTTTTTACGTGTTGAGTTGTCCTTTTCAGTGGTACCATTTTGGTGCACAAAATTTTTTTGATCACTTTTTGGAACATTTTTGTGAAGGGATTTTAGGAAAATTGACATTTTTGGCGAGTTTTGCGCGTTTTGTTTTTACGGCGTTCACCGTACGGGTCCAATAATGTTTCTGACTTATTGTACAGATTGTTACGGATGTGGCGATACCAAATATGTGGGGTATTTTGGTGATTTTCAGTTTTTTTCACTTTATTAGATGTGTATAGGCGATGTTTGTGTTTAGGGGACAATTTTTTTTTTTAATTCAAAAGTGTTTTAAATTAGTGTTTTTTACTTTTTTTTCTTTACTTTATGATGTATTACACTGTATTATGTGACACACTGAGCATGCTGCGCAGAAGGCAGGACCTGGCTCCCCGGAAGCAGATCGCGAAGCCCCAGGCACTGGCAGTCATGAGGGTTACTGCTCAAATACACACAGAATTGGGGCGAGAGTAGGCGTCCCCAATTCATATAATACAATAAAGTGCATGTAAACAAACAATAATATTATAGTCAGTATAGTAAATACAGGTACAGACAATATATGCTCAGCATAGCCAGGGCATAATAACCACAATGACCATCCTAAATGCAAAACCTGAAGTCAGCATGGCTGTACAAAAAGGAGCAAAGAAACCCAGGCAACCAGGGAATGAGCGTGTCCACCCCACGCGTTCCGTCACTCACGGTGACTTCATCAGGGGAAGTGTGGACTGGGAGTTTAGCTGGCGTTTTTAGTACAGAATTGATGCTTTTCTACTCATGACCTCAAAAAAAGTTCCTAAATTTTCAACATTAGGTGATACCAACCCCAAAATGGTAATAGTGGAAAAAGCATCTCGTCCCGCAAATAAAATGCCGTCACATGGCCCCAAAAACGGAAAAGCGAAAATTTTATAGCCTTCAAAAGGGGGCAACGAGAAAACTAAAATCCTGGCAGCTGCAGGGGGCTCCTTCCCTTCTGCGCCTCGCTGTGCCTCCATAACACAAGTAACGGCCACGTGTGGGGGGTCGCTGCACTCAGGAGAAAAGAAAAAACATCCAGTGAGCGGCAGTTCTGTGGGCGGAAATGCCTTATTGATGCCAGAGGTCAGAGGAGAATGGGCAAACTGGTTCGAGCTGATAGAAAGGCAACAGTGACTCAAATCGCCACCCGTTACAACCAAGGTAGGCAGAAGAGCATCTCTGAACGCACAGTACGTCGAACTTTGAGGCAGATGGGCTACAGCAGACCAAAATCTCTGAGTAATGCTTCCAGCACCTTGTTGAATCTATGCCACGAAGAATTGAGGCAGTTCTGAAGGCAAAAGGGGGTCCAACCCATTACTAGCATGGTGTACCTAATAAAGTGGCCGGTGAGTGTATGTACCCATTGTACCAGTTATATGCCAATGTTCCCCCATTGTGGTCTATTCTGTGTCTTTACCTGGTTTATTTCTGCCTGAGGATTTTGTGATTGCCATATTACCATATTGCCATATGGTCGCATCCAGAGTTCTCCTTAAATAAAGCTGGGGGTTCATGCACTTGTGCCCAGAAATCTTTGTGCTAAAAGACAGAGCCTGGCGCCAAACCCGTTACCAACTATCTGTGCTCCTTACACAGTTTACAGGTTACAGTCATTATGGTGATGAGTCTGACAGCAAATTGCAGGCCTTTATGAATGCAAGGGGATTACAAGATCAAGACACCCCTTTTTTATTATACTAACCTTTGCCTTCTGTATGTTTCACCTATCTGAGTTCAGCTCTTGTGTCCTATTGGTCTTTTGCCTTCTCTTTATGTCAAGTGTGGAACCCAACTTCCTAAGTCAGAGGTGGCGAACCTATGGCACGGGTGCCAGAGGTGGCACTCGGAGCCCTCTTTTTGGGCACCCAAGCCATCAACATAGCACTCGACATAGAACTCATAGATCTGCAGTCCCAGACGAATCAAGAAATGCTGCTGTCAGGGCTATTTTAAAGCAACACGTTCTTTATTGCTTGGGGCTGCAGGAAGAGGTAGAACATGTGGAAAGGGGAGAATTATCTTTAGAGCTCCCGCAGGCCCCACATTTCTTCCTGTCCAGGGGGACCATAGCGAGATGTTACATTATTAGTCAAAATGTACCCTTCTTCTTTCAACTGTTTTGTTGTCCTCAAGAGGCCAACAGGTAGCAATAAATTACTACTTAAACTACCATGCTGGCACTTTGCAATAAATAAGTGTGTTTTGGTTGTAGTTTGGGCATCCGGTTTCTAAAGGGTTCGCCATCACTGTCCTAAGTGGTCTATAGAGAGCATACATGTTGTAACAACAGCGCCTCCTAGTTAATATCCTGGGTATTAAATTTGTGCAGTGTATTTGCAATAGATATATCTGAGTTTTTATTAATCTCTCTTGGGCTTTGCAGAGGAGTTAGACCTCATGGAGCCTATGTGTATGTAATTGTGCATTTTATTGTGTTTTGGAAAACACAGCTTCTGAGGGACATGGAGCTCCCCTTTTGGCTGTAGTAAGGGTACCGATGCACCAATCCTAGCCATGGCATAGACATATGTCCTTTCAAGAGGCTACATCACTGGGGGGCCCATGCCACAAACAGGTGACCAAATGTAACAGTCCTGTCTTATTTCCCTAGGTCCAGTTTCTTGTTCATCAGGTCCATAGCCAAGCCAAGGTTCTTCTACCTGGAGGGTATGTAATGTCCAGCAGGATGGGCCTTTAATATATTCTGCACCGAGTTACCTTACTGCTGCTGGCTGTAGAGGACTGCAGACTTCTCCCATGCCACCTTCAAGCTCATAGCACCTTGGTGCTGGGTCACCCCTTTAAGAGCCTTTTTTCCGATTTACCTATTCTAAATTATATTAATACATTGCTTCCATATACTGTCTAAAAGGGTGTGTGTACAAGTATTTCATGCTGTGCTGCCACAAGTTAAATTATTTTTTTTATCTTGTGTCTGAAACAATTGTAACTTTCCTGAGGTATAGCAGACTGTGATTAGCTGGCAGTCTAGACAAATCCAATAAATAAATATATACACTGTCTGGGGTTCTAGGTTTATTTAAAGGGCAGCGTCTGCTGTGGACATTTTTTTAAAGGAGGCATCTGTTGTGGACATTTCGGTAAAGGGGGACTCTGCTCAAATAGATAAAAACATTTAAAAAGAGCTAAAAAGCTACTGACAAGCAAGTTGAAGGGCAACTGTAGGGCTGCCACCTACAAAATTCTTGTCACTGTGAAGATACACAGTAATTTCCTTCTCAGGAGTGAATGAGCATGTAAACATGCATGCATGAGTCCTCAGATAAAAGGGGATCAATGATAACAATGAGCAGACAACAGTACACAGTAAACTGTAGAACAAATAAAAAATTGGTTTGAATATAAGAGGAAACTTAATCCAAAAAAAGTCAAAGGGCACAATGTGAAGAGAAGAGAGGCCTATGCATTCCGCCATGGCGAATTTCCCATCACACTGGCATGAGCAATAAAGAGTTGTAAATGCATTGTTTTATGTGTGTGCGCACAGTACACTAAACTAAAGGTACTTTGCCACTAATAAGTATGGCCATTGAGTCTTTTATGCAGATTTCATGTACATGGTATAAAATAGTATGCGCATGCAAATGCGCTGAAGAATACAAGGCCATAATGAATATGGCAATCTGTTATGTATGCAAATGCGATAGATACAAGATACAAAGTTTTTTATTTCTTAAATTCACAGACGCTACTATAGTAAAATGTCAAAAATTTAGTGAAAAGAGTGTTAAAAAACGTGCAATGTGACACAAAGTATATAACATAAAAAAACCCTAGTGTTGATTGTCAGATGACCTATACAAAATATAGGAAGGAAAGAAAGGATATATACAAGAATCAATGAAAAATCATAACATTTTCCATAACCTTGCTAAAATTGAAAATACACAATAAAGTATAATTCGTCATCCCAGTTAAATAGCAACATATAACCGGAGCAACTGTAAACACTGAAACAGTCAAATTCTAGAAAGTTTGTATAAAGTTTTTATTAGTGACCTGTATAAACACTACACTGTTGTGTTTATACACACCTCACCCATAAACGTAGCCTTGAATCAATATATCACAAATTCTTCCAGAATTAGAACAAAAGAAAATACAGACCCTTGAGATCAGTAAAAGAAAGGGAAAAGAATAAATCCGAAAAGCATAGTCCAAAGTTCATTTCTGAAAACTCGTCTTTATAAAAGAATAAGAATTTTCTCAATTCGTTACCAGATATATTGGTGCATGGTCTTTTTAGATTTATGAAGTTGTTTTTATAAATCTAAAAAGACAATGAGAAAAATGTAACAAATAAATCTTCCCTTTATAATTTGCCATTTTTGGCACTGTACAACTCACACAGCTATACAAATTGTGTGTCTTCCCACAAAGTAAAATGTAAGAGAAATTTAAAAGTTATGAGACTTAAAAGGAGAAATTCAAAAGCTATGTTTTATAAGAAAAGAGCCTTTATTGTGCAAAACTATTAGAAACTAAAAATCTATATTATAATGACATTACTGGTTTTAACAATAATGAACAACGTGTAATTTATTGAAAAAAGTGCAAAATATGCGCAAAACTATAGTAGAATTTTTTTTCATTATCCTCTAGAAAGGGTAAATTAATGTCAAATGGTTCTAGTAAAAATACTCTTCTATGTCAACAGGTGGTTTAAAATGTAATATAGTAAATGGTCCCCCGAAGCAAATGTCCAATATTACGATGATTAAAGAGCAAAAGAAAATTAAAGAACTTACTTGGATGATAATGTCTGCTCCTCAGTTTTAGTTCGTAAATTACAAATAAGCCCAAGGAACAAACGCCGAATGTCAACGAATATGAATATTTCTAAATAAGACACATCCACACCCAAACCCCTCCTCCTATGAAGATACACGGTACTTCTAAACAGATCTTCAGATAAAAAGAACCTTTTCTATGCTTAGGGAGTTTTCAATTAAATATAATATTCTAAAAGAATGTTGAATAGCCTGTATAAAGATCTCATGCGTCTCTGATTGCTCATTTCCCAACACTTCCTGCTTCAATTGTGCACTTTCAGGTCCTGCGATATTGTCTCAACATTAATGATCAGTTGAATCATAAATCATACAAAGCATACATACAAACAAGGGCAAATACCATAAAAATACAGCATGTAGATTTAGCACAGTACATCCAAGATAGTCAAGGTATGTATTGGAGGAAGTGTCTGCATGTCTAGTGATCTACGTCAGCAGTAGTGATGAGTAAAACTGAACTGCAAAGTTTGGGTCCATACTGAATTTGGCAGGTTTGGCACCCAACGAGCCAAGTGCTTCTGTTCGGAATCCGGGTCTGTGTTTGGGGAAAAGGGCCAAGATGAAGCAGCCAATCAAGCAGCTTCAGAGCCAGATTTTAGGGGGGCCCCCACCACTTTACCCTTAAAGGGGCCCCCACCAAATGGGGGCGATTCGGGCAGTCATGCGTCTGTGTCCACTGTGTATTTGGGTCTGGGCTTCCCGGGCCGTACCAGGCAGACATGGGGCATGCCCCGACTTCAGCCTATGGCAGAGCCAGGGAACAATAAATTCCCTGCTCTGCCATTAGACCGTCTGAGCTAAACCAAGATGGCGGCGCCATGCCGCTAGTGCCGGCGCAGTGTGGGACATCACTACGCCTACGCAGAGAGTGACGTCAATGCGCTTCCTGTCGGCAGGATGCCGCCGTCTTTGTACACTTCCATGGGACAGCGCGAGGGAAGAATATGAGGTCGGCGCCCAATGGGGGAACAGGGGAAGGTGAAGTATAATTTTATTATTTTAACTTGGACTGTATATAGGTTTTATAGGGGGATTGTATATGGTTAGTTATTATAGGAGGTGTATAAAGTTACAATAGGGGGACTGCATATAGTTAGTTATTATAGGGGGGTACATAGTTATTATGGGAGTATATAGTTCTTATAGGGTGAATGTATAAAGTTAATGCTGGGGGACTGTATATTGGTACTGTTGGGGGTCATATAGTGATTACTAAGGGGCTGTATATAGATATTGCTGGGGGGGCTGTATATAGTTGTTGTTAGGGGCTGTATATAGTGATTACTAGGGGCTGTATATACTGATTGCTGGGGAAGCTGTAAATAGTAATTACTGGGGGGCTGTATATAGTTATTGTTGGGGGTTATATATAGTGATTACTGGGGGCTAGATACAGTTACTGCTGGGGCGGCTGTATATAGTGATTACTAGGGGGCTGTATATAGTGATTGCTGGGGGGATGTATATAGTGATTGCTTGGGTACTGTATATACTTTTTGCTGGGTGGTTGTATATAGTGAATGCTGGGGGGTTCTATGTAATGATTACTTGGAGCTGTATATAGTGATTGCTGGGGGGCTCTATATAGTGATTGCTGGGGGGTTTTATATAGTGATTACTGGGGAGCTGTATATAGTGCTTCCTGGGGGGTTGTATATAGCGATTACTGGGGGCTGTATATAGTGATTGCTCGGGGGTTGTGTATAGTGATTACTGGGGGCTGTAAATAGTGATTACTGGGGGATATATATAGTGATTACTGGGGGAGCTGTATATAGTGATTACTGTGGCTGTCTACAGTGATTACTGGGGGGTTGTGTATAGAAGATGCTAGGGGGCTGTATATAGTGATTATTTGGGGCTGTATACAGTGATTGCTGGGGGTTGCATATAGTGATTACTGGGGCTGCATATTAGGCATTATTAAAAGGAATTAGAGAAAAATACAAACATCGGGAAAAGAGAATGTAAGCTTACATGTCAAATAAAAATACACAGATGGACCTACGCGTTTCGGACGTAGTATATTTCGTCCTTAGTCATGGTCTGGCGTGTGCTGTGTATGGGGGATTTTTATAATGAATGCTGAGCGTGGGTAAGCTAGTGATGCGCTTGCGTGTAGTTTGTGAATGGATTGGTTGTTGGTCATATGGTGGACAAGGGCACAAAATTAGTGAAAGGCATATAGAAACTATTGGCGTATTGGTGCCCTAATACAGATACATTGTGTCCGACCTATTGTTTAGTCCTACAGGTGCTCGTGTGTCCAATTTTAATATCCAAAATATCTCCCTGTTGCGGAGCTTACGAATCTTGTCTCCTCCTCGTTTGGGGGTGGAGACCCTTTCTATAGCTGTCACTCGCAGAGTGGTAGTGTTACCTTGGTGAAAATTTAGAAAATGTTTGGATAGGCAAGACATGCCTCTATTGAAAATAAGATCTTTTTTAGTGGCATCTCGTACATGCTCTGATATTCGAATTTTTAGTGGTCGTATAGTAGAGCCCACATATTGAATTTTGCATGCGGTACAGGTAGCCAAATATATAACATAACGGGTATTACAGTTATTCATTGATAAAATGTTATATATGTGGTCCGAGCCAACAGAAGAAAATGTTTTGGTAGGTGAGATATATGGACACGCATTACATCTGGTTCCTCCACAAGGGTAGGAGCCTTTTACATTTAACCATGTTTCAGACTGCGTGTGTTTCTGGCTAAGATACACAGAAGGTGAGAGAATATCGCCTATAGAAGTGGCTTTCCGAGCTACAAACCGGCAGCCATTTTTTAGGATGTCATACAGTTTGTGATCTCCTGTCAGGATCGGTAGGTAAGTTTTTATGATATTTATTATTTTGTAATATTCATTACTGTATGGGGTGGAAAACACTACCTGTTGTAGTTCATTATTAGAAGTTTTTCTTGTTTCCGTTAAAAGAAATGATCTTTCTTTATTTGTGACTTTTTTCTCTGCAATATTGATGGTATGGCTATTGTAGCCTCTGTGTAGGAGGCGTTGTCTCATGACTACACATTCTGATTTAAACGTATGGTCGTCACTACAGCTCCTGCGGGCTCTAGTGAATTCCCCCACTGGTAAATTTTGAGTAACATGTTTGGGGTGATTGCTTTCTGCATGTAGCAGAGAGTTACCAGTCGTGGGTTTCCTATATAGACATGATGTAATAGTATTTTTGTCTGGATGGCCCGTTAGAAGGAGATCAAGAAAAGGTATGGCGTTATTTTCTTGAGTATACGTAAATAGTAAATTGTAGGTATTACAGTTGATGTATTTGATAAAATTAGACACCTCATCTGGGGGGCCCTTCCATATGATGAGCACGTCGTCTATGTATCTACCATACCAGGAGATAAACTCCTGGTATGGGTTGTTGACATTGTAAATAAATTGGTCTTCCCACATAGATACATAGACGTTGGCCAGTGATGGAGAAAAGGAGGTATTGCTCTCTGTGCTGTTATTTTTAGCTGTATCATTCTTTACAACAGTTTATTGTAACTCGGTTAAATTTCATTTTTCTGAGGATCTATAAAAGAAAGTATGTCTTCACAGCAGTTTAGAATGTTTTTCAGACATTATATGTTTGTAAACTCTCTTCCATTTATCTGTCTTGGACTTGCTGTTTAATGTGTGTTGCTTTGTGTTTTGCTATGCTACAATGGGGTTGCTTTGGACACAAATATTGATTGGCTTTTCCCAGAAACGTTGGGAAGTATGTCACGGGTGCCCCTGCCACCCATATTCCGGGTCTCAAGTGCACCCGTGTGCCTTACTGTGCCCTCGGAGCCTGCCTGCACGTTGACTCTCCCGGCTCCAGTGGCGGTCTCCTCACTCCCCACAGCGTGTTCTCGTCTCCTAGGGCGCGCTGGCTCTGTAAAATTTAAAGGGCCAGCCCACCGATAATTTGCGGTGACTGCCCCCCTGCCAAAATAAATTCCTGCCCCTTCCTGTGTCACCAGCCAGATCTTTGTGCTTCTATGCCTAAGAGAAAGCTTTGTTCCATGTCCTTTATAATTATCCTGATTTACCGTTGTGACCTTGATTCAGTTCCTGTAACCAACAAAAGAACAAAAGAGAGGATGCGTATGATGGACTAAGGTAATATCAAAAAAACTTTATTAATACATAAACACAGTAACAACAAAACCACATAATAAAAACACTTAAAAAGTGCACCATGCAAGGTGTACTTAACCTCCCAGGACCAGTGTGTCCTGGGCTCCCCAGCCCCAAGCCGACCAAGTCAAAACGACAAATGTGTGATGCAGGACAATGAGGGGAGTACTAAATACAGCTGAATAACATCAAATTGCAACAGGCAATATGTGCATACATAAAGTGACCAGTGCAAAAAATAAATGAAACCAACAGTCCTGTATATAGTAGCCTAAATGCCTGAAGTATACGGTACCTAATGTGGATCCATATGGTAAGGTGAGAGAGGCAGAAAGGCAAGGTCGGAGTGGGGAGGAGGAGAGAGGAGCGAACCCCACGCGTATCGTCACCTGCTCCGGTGACTTCCTCAGGGGTGTGTGGCTCAATACCGTCGTGGTCCTGTTTATATGGGGTCCCCCCGCCCATAGGAACAATCCCCGCCCCCACACAAAAAAAAACCTATTACCTGCTAATTTGACAGCTGCAGATGGCATGTGGTGGAATGGATCACGCATATGCGGAAGTGATCTAGATCATGTGACCAGTCAGCTGCAGGAAGTGATCTATTATGAAAATATATTTAGTTTAGGGGGGTTATTTTGCATGACAGGTTTTCTTTAAGCTAATATAACTTAGCAAAGTAGTAATATACTTTTGTTTTTGTCTTTAGTGAGCGAGTCAGGATAGGCTTTTCAGATCTCAAGATAACAGCAACAGTGGTCATATCCAAGCACACAGAAATAGAGACTGGACCGGAGCTCCCAATATTATTCTGCTTATTCGTTATTCCATCTTAAACCACCGATGAACAGCACCAATCCTCAGTTTCTCCTGCTGAAAGTATGTCACCATTCAGACTAGCACCATCGCATTCTCATTCTCCTCCTTTAATTATATTGTAGCTGGAAGAAAATATGCAGGCAGATGGTGTGGTACGTTACAACAAAGTTAAGAACCCTTGCCGGCGAAACCCTGTGTCGGGCGGATAGGAAAGCTAGCGTCCCGCTATTTTGACTTGTGATATGCACATTTTTTATTGACTCTTGTGAGTATGATGAACTGAAATACATTTTAACTTTGTTGGAACGTACCACACCATCTGCCTGCATATTTTCTTCCAGCTACAATATAATTAAAGGAGGATGATGAGAGTGTGATGGTGCTAGTCTGAATGGTGACATACTTTCAGCAGGAGAAACTGAGAATTGGTGCTGTTCATCGGTGGAATAAATGAGAAGAATATTATTGGGAGCTCCGGTCATAGTGAAATTATTTTCTCTATTTCTGTGGACTTTTTCAAAGACTGTGTGAACTGGTCTTATACCGTGAGTAGCTCCTTAAGGGGCAAACTGTGCACCACAAACAACTTGTGTTTCTGTATCCAAAGACAGCTGTCCTTTAGGGACCATTTGACTACATTAATGGAAAATTATCCTCATACAAGAACATTTTTTTTTAATAACCTCCAATTGAAGAAATGTATGGTATTTCTTGATTAACTTATTAAAACGTGTTTCACAGGCAAACTTTGAATTAAGTCCTGTACCCTTATTTATTTCAGACTTTGGTTTAAGGGGTAGAGCACGAAAGTTTATCTTGATTTTGGTGCTCTGTAGAAGGATTGGGAGTCTTTTCTTATTTGTAAACTCCCCTGATGAAGTCACCGTGAGTGACGGAACGCGTGGGGTGGACACGCTCATTCCCTGGTTGCCTGGGTTTCTTTGCTCCTTTTTGTACAGCCATGCTGACTTCAGGTTTTTGCATTTAGGATGGTCATTGTGGTTACTATGCCCTGGCTATGCTGAGCATATAGTGTCTGTACCTGTATTTACCAAGATCGGTATCATGGGTGCATCAGGAATCAGATATTCTGCCTCCTTGTTAGTAATAATGCCTATTTGTGTGCCCCAATTGATATGTTCAGTTAGTAATGACTTAGTATGTGCAGTGGGATCAGTAGATACGGGTTTATATACTGAGAGTGGGGAGGAGGAGAGAGGAGCGAACCCCACGCGTATCGTCACCTGCTCTGGTGACTTCCTCAGGGGTGTGTGGCTCAATACCGTCGTGGTCCTGTTTATATGGGGTCCCCCCGCCCATAGGAACAATCCCCGCCCCCACACAAAAAAACCCTATTACCTGCTAATTTGACAGCTGCAGATGGCATGTGGTGGAATGGATCACGCATATGCGGAAGTGATCTAGATCATGTGACCAGCCAGCTGCAGGAAGTGATCTAGATCATGTGACCAGTCAGCTGCAGGAAGTGATCTAGATCATGTGACCAGTCAGCTGCAGGAAGTGATCTAGATCATGTGACCAGTCACATGATCGGAGTTTACTCAGATGAAAACAAAGACGGATAAATGCACCTGCGCTGAGAAATGGTGTCACTTGCATCGCCGATTCAAGATAAGTATATGATACAGTGAAGCAAGGATCATGTTTTTGCCACAAAGGACCAAGATGTGTATGAGATGTAATAATAGAGTACAGACCAATCACATAGTAAGCGTTTGTTCAAATGAACACAAATACGAATAATACCACCTATATTGCAGATTCTAAATATGTATAAAGAATGATGGTGTAATAACAGAGAACAGAGAAAGTCAGAGTCCTAAAATACAAAAAGTACACTCTTTTTTACGGAAAGAATCGAAAGCGATCACCAGACACCGGTCACATGATTGGGGTCTACTCAGATGAGAACAAGGACGGGTAAATGCGCCTGCGCTGAGAAATGATATCACCTGCATCGCCGATTCTAGGTGAGTATACAGTGAAACAAGGATCATGTTTTCATAAAAAAAAAAATATATATATATATATATATAAATAAATAAATAATTAAAAAAAAAATAAAAAATAATTATTATAAATATATACAATAATGGAATATAGACCAATCACATGGTGAGAGTCGTGAGCGACGCATGATTACTGAGTGAGACATTATGACCAAATATTACACAAAAAATTTTTTTATATAGACAATGATCATAAACAATAACTATATTCCAACCAAGGGGTACGATGGCCAGTGCATCTGTAACCCTCTTTTTGAGTGATAGAGTCCCAACTCAGTGAAGTTGTGCAATAAACAGGTGATAATGGTACAGATCAAAGCCGTGCCAAACCTATGAACACCAGCAGTTTTATGAAGGTATGGTCTTATTAGAAGGCCCAAGCAGTATTCCAGCAGAGGGGTACGATGGCCAGTGCATCTGTAACCCTCCTTTTAGGCGGCGGAATATCGACTCAGTGAAGTTGTGCAATAAACAGGTGATTATGATATAAATCAAAGCCGTGCCAAATCCGTGTATACCGACAGTTTTATGAAAGTCTGATCCTATAATAGAAAACCCAAACAGTAGAAACGACAAGATATTATGGAATACAGAAGAGCGTGAGTTATCTGCAGGCGGAATGCCCAATGTTATGCAGCCAAGTGGCGAACTTGGGGAAAAAAAATAAATAAATAAATAAATTAATTAATTATATATACATGTCCATAATGAAGGTATCACAGCAGGTAATGTACGAGGATGTAATTATGTCTTAGAGCAGAAAAACAGGTAAGGTGTGGGAGGGGACTACCCCCACGGGCAGGAGGACCACCAAAAACAAAAAAGATACAGTAAAATAGGGTAACAACTCATGCAGACTAACACGTGGGCGCAGCCCAACGCTATCCAGGTCGGGGCTCGAAGGGGTCACCGCATGGTCACCATGGTAGGGCAAAAGGCGTCCAAGGGTAGAACCTCACGTACTGGTAGGTGATGTCCATGGTTAATGTATCCTGTAAACACTTCCGGAGGGAGAGGCTTGTGGCAAAACAAAGTTAACAGGAAAAGACAGACTTTGGGCATCGAGGTCCGAAGTGTATAGTTGTGTAGAATCACCTGGTCTGGTGGTCGAGGTATCTAAGGGTAAAACCTCACATCATGGTTGGTGATGACCATGATTAATGTATCCTGTAGAAGCTTCCAGGGAAAAAGGCTTGCGGCAAAACAAAGTCGGCAGAAGAGGACTCTAGACATCGAGGTCCCAGGTGTGCAGATGTAAAGGATCACTTGGTCTGGTGGGCAGACATCTGGCAGATCTTTGTGAGGGAAGGGGTGGTATCCTTAGGGTTTCCAACGTTGATAAATGTGTTGAGTACTAGAGGAATAGGGTGAAAAGAGCTTTTTTTTAAAATATTATAAAAATATAAATTTACATGAAGAGTACAGAACAAACAAGTGGTGTGAAGTGCACTGATGCAGAGAAAGGTCTTGCTGAGAACCCGGGACACCCAAGGCATGGGCAAGTGACCAAGAAAAATGTGCCAAAGGGAGGGTGGGTCGATAATCGATCCAGGATCCATTTAGAGGGGAAGTGAGGAAAAAGGAAGACCCCAAAAGAAAGTGGTGTGCGGTGCTCAGTAAGAGGTAAGTTGATACCTACCATGGAATACATACGTGGTAAGGCGGGACTTGCACATCTGCAGGTGTGTCTGTGCTGGTGGCTCCTTTAGGATGTGGAGAGGGAGGGCATGGTGCCCATATGGTGCCAGCTGCCATATATGTGCAGAATAACACATATTCCTGTGGGAAAATAAATAAAGCATAGAACACAAAAGTGCATAGTCATAGTATAATAACCCAGAGAGCGGACAAGTGAACCACATGTAGAGAGGAGAGGGAGTCAATGCGTTGGAACGGCCCGTAGATTCTTGGTTTGTGATATTATAGAGGCCTGTAGAACCCAGTGAAGAGAAGATCCTCATTGAGCCCTCTTGGCGCTTGACTATTGAGCGTATAGATCCAACGGCTTTCACAGCGTAAGAGGGCCGGGGTGTTGTCCCCCCCTCGTTGATTGGGTCGGACATGGTCCAGACCTGTTACTTGGATCCCCAGTGTTTTGCCTTGATGGAATCTTCTAAAATGTTCTGCCACCGTAGATAAAGGTTTGTCTTTCTGGAAATGGAACGTGGCATTCACTATAGTAGACAGGTGTTGTTGCACCCTTTTTCGCAGCTCCTGTGAGGTTTGACCCACATAGACCTTTTTGCAAGGACAAGTTAGTGCATAAATAATGTTCCGGGATCGACAATTAACAAAATTTCTCAAGGTAATCCGGTCTTGATTAAGAGGGTTGATAAATTCCTTTTTTGGTTGTACAAGGGGACAGATCGAACAGGATCCACATGGAAATGAACCCTTTGTCTTTTCTCCTCTCCCTACATGTCGTATCGGTCTTTCGAAATGGCTACGTGATAGGATATCCTTTAAGTTCTTGGCTCGTCGAGCTGTTAGAGGAGGTTTAGCCGGGGTGAAGATCTTAAGACGTTCATCACTTCGTAGGATGTTCCAGTTCGCAGTGAGTAAGGAGCGAATCCTATTCCAATCATCACAGTACGTAGTTACCAATCTCGGATAATCAGTGTTTTGTCTTTGTTGAGATCCCAACAATGCCTTGCGGTCCGTATCTCGTGCTTTAATATAGGCCCGTGAAATGGTTTTTTGGGGGTAGCCTCTGTTCCTAAATCTTTGTGACAAATCCAGGGCATGTTTTTTTAAATCCGTTTCCAGGGTGCAGTTACGCTTACTGATTCAGTTCCTCACTCCGATCCTGTGCTGCTGGTCCTGACCTACCGCTACATCTCCGACTCTGAATGTCGCTGCCTATTTTGACATCCTGCTGGCCCCCGACCACGTGTTTGCCTGACGATTCTGTACTACGCCTTGGCCGCCACCGCGGACAAAGTTGCACCTGTGGAATGACCTGGTGTTAGCAAGCTGCAGCAAGTCCAACCTGTTTGCGTCATCCTCCACGGTGGTTCAATTGGTCCAATACCCCTGGTTCCTGACAATGTATTTAATCAGGGGGCTCCTACAATATTTGACAAGCTTCCATTGTTTGCCCAGATGGATATCTGTGCCTAGTATTGCAGCTCAGTTTTTCTATGCAGTACCCATCAGGTCAATAGTTTATGCATAAATCCATCTTTTGTCATGTTCATATTTTAAAGAACTGACTTATTTAAAGGAAAACTACCAGTAAGAGTTAGACAAAACAAACTACAGATATGAGAGAGGGAGGTGACGTCAGGTGAGAGGCATGAATAATTAGCTGTCCAGATCACTGGATATTTCCTGGAGTCCGGGATGCTTTTTTGAATATTTGTCCTATTTATCGGTATGTGTGGCTTTTCAGTTCTGATAAAAGCCAATCAGGGGGTTTACTTGTAATCATGGGGCATCATAGCTGAATTTTGAAATGGGCCCCAATCATGACACTTTTAGCAGCACATTTCCAAAGGCTTAGATAATAATAGACAGTGATGTCATAATACAGGGATATGCACACAGTTATCTCACAAAACAGGGATAATACACACAACAATGACACAGTACAGGGCTAATACACACAGGGATGACACAGTACAGGGATATTGCACACAGTGATGTCACAGTCCAGGGAAAATACACACAGTGATGTCACAGTACATGTTTAATACACACAGTGATGTAAAGTACAGGGATAAAACACACAATGATGGCCTGATAATATACACATATTGATGTTATAGTACAAGCATAAAATAAACAGTTATGCCTCAGTACAGGGATAATGCACAAAGCAATACTAACCACTTTTACAATACAGGAATTGTACTATAATCATATGTCAATATAATCAATATGTCAATCACACCAGATACCAAAGCACAGGAATCACATGATTATATATCTCAGAAATTATGCAAAAATAAAAATGCTACAATGGATAGTTGATGCACACAGCTTCACAGTAAAATTCACTGAAGATCGCTACGTCAGAGTTTAAATGGGTGTGGACTGTAATGTTTACTGTGTGGGTACATGAGTTGCCAACTGCTATTCACACTAACAGGAATAATGACTAGAGATGAGCGAACATGCTCGTCCGAGCTTGATGCTCATAACATCATCACATAGAAGTCTCCAGTAGGACATCATCACATAGAGACCTCCAGTATAACATCATCACATAGAGGCCCCAAATAGGACATCATCACATAGAGGCCTCCGGTAGGGCATCATCACATAGAGGCCCCCAGTAGGACATCATTACATTGAGGCCCCCAGTAGAACATCATCACATAGAGGCCTCCAGTTGGACATAATCACATAGAGGCCTCCAGTAGGAGATCATCACATAGAGGCCTCCAATAGGACATCATTACATAGAGGCCTTCAGTAGGACATCATCACATAGAGGCCCCCAGTTGGACATCATCACATAGAGGCCCCCAGTAGGACATCATCACATAGAGGCCTCCTGTAGGACATCATTACAGGATTATAGAGAGAAAAATAAATCCTGTAAAAAGCAGATAAAGGCCACAAAAATAGAGACATATAGACAGAGAATATAAATGGAGAGTGTGGGCCCTCTTAGGAATAACATAGGGGTCATGGTAGGAGATGAGGAAAGGGCCAATCTACTGAATGTCACCTTCTCAACTGTCTTTATCCAGGAAAATCCCCTGGTGGAAGACACGATGAGGAATAAAGTAAATTCTCTTTGGAATGTCAACACTTTAACCCAGGAAACGGCGCTGCCTCACAACCACTAAGATAGATAAATCACCAGGGCCAGACGGCATACACCCTCGGGTTCTGCATGAACTATGTACCGTGTAGACAGACCGTTATTTTTAACATTTGAAGATTCACTGAGGACTGGTTATGTTCCACAGGACTGGCGCATAGCAAATGTGGTACCAATATACAAAAACGGATCACAAAGCAATCCTGGAAACTACAGACCTGTGAGTCTAACTTCTGTGGTAGGGAAAATATTTGAGGGATTTGTTAGAGATGCTATCCTGGAGTATCTTACTGTGCACAACCTTATAACCCAGCGTCAGCATGGTAAAACATCATAACATATGGGCCTCCAGTAGGACATCACCACATAGAGGCCCCTAGTAGGACACCATCACATAGAGGCCTCCAATAGGACATCATCACATAGAGGCCTCCAGTAGGACATCATAACATAGAGGCCTCCAGTAGGGCATCATAACATAGAGGCCTCCAGTAGGAGAAGCCAGAGTTCTGCGCATGCGCTGTAGCTCCGGCTATGGAGCCGAGATTGCGCAGTCGCTGGCCTGTGTTCTGCACATGTGCAGTACTCTGGCTTCACGGACGAGTGCGGACATAGAGATGGCAAGCCTGGTGAGTCCAGCCAGCGCCCCCAGATTCTCTCAAACCTCCTATCTGCCTTCCTAGTATTGATACACTAAGTTATACCTATCACTACTTTGACAAAAATTTAAAAAATTGGAATCGCAAACAAAGTTCCGAAATTATAGTGTCCATCGTTCTAAAATAGACATCGACTTTGAAGTGATCTTCAGGATTTGTAGAATACTGATGCCTTGACCGACTCAACTGCTGGGAATTCAGTAGCTCTTTTGGAATCTCCATGTAATCTGCTACTAATTGTCCCATTTAGCAGAGAAGTCTACTGTTCACAAAGGAGTCTCATTCCTTCCGTGAGAACTTTAATGTTGGCAGCTGCCCTAAAAGATGAAAAATATTTATGGAGACCTTCAGCTTCTGAATGGGCATCATCTGCAAGTCTTATGGGCGAGACACATAAGATAGCCTTCAGAATACTTTGTAGTTTCTGGGCAATTGGAAGAACATTGGAAATCCTAGGACTCCAGTGGGAGTGACTTAGTTTATGCAAAGACCTTCTGACTTCAGTAAGCAAAATGTTCCATCGCTCAAGACTGTTGCTAAACAAAACTCTGTTAACGCTTCCAAAACAGGTCTTCATTTCCAGGCAACTTGAAGCAGCAAGTACACCAACAAGATTTAAAGAATGAGTCCTTGGATATGACTGGTGAATTTTAGTCCTCACACCTTTAAATCCTACCAGACATGTTTGCTTCATTATCATATCCATGGCCTCTGCAATCTTTGAGGTCAATGCCATGTTCTCTCAATCTTGACATCACCATGTCAAAAATTTCAAGAACCTTTCTTGAATGTGCCAAGTGGGCGTAGACTATGAGTGACAGGGTTTTATTGGATAAAAAGTCTTAACATCAAAATGTGTTTCGAGGAAAAGAACCCCTTTCTCAAGTATATATATATATATATATGTATCCTATATATTTTCTATTCCTATTTCCTATTTTCCTGGCACCAGTCTTTTGTTGTGATGTTAAGACTTTTTATGCAATAAAACCCTGTCACTATACCCATACACTCATTCAATTATACCGCAACATCCCGCTCTACCAATGATGGAGAACACATTATAGTTTGGGTGAAAGGCCGATGGCCTGTATTTATTATACCAAAACAATGTAAGGGTACATTCACACGCGGTATGCCAGCCGTGCGAGCATACCGCTGTGTGCTGGAGGTGAGGAGGAGGTGACCCCTCCTCCCTCCATAGAGAATAGCGGCGCACGGGCGCACACACGCCGAAAGATAGAGCATGCCACATGTGTGGCACCGGATCCCGGCCGTGCCGCTATTGCCGTCTATGGGGACGTACATGCAGCAATTTATTCACAAGACAAGTATCACAATGGGCCCAGAAGGAGTTCTCGAAGACAATCTCAAATAATAGTCAATTGTTCTTGTAAATTATCTAACCATCACTCTCGCATCTCGATTCCCCCAGCTGTAATTGCGCCTGACCCAAGGACACCCTGATTTGAGATGTCGATTAGAGATGAGCGAACATGCTCGTCCGAGCTTGATGCTCGGTCGATCATTAGGGTACTCGAAACTGCTCGTTGCTCGGACGAATACTTCGCCCGCTCGAGAAAATGGCAGCTCCCGCCGTTTTGCTTTTTGGCGGCCAGAAACAGAGCCAATCACAAGCCAGGAGACTCTGCACTCCACCCTGTAGTAATATGGTCCCTTAGAAACAAGACTGTGTCCCTAGATACGAGCACGTCTGCTGGAGGAATTGAACAAATAAACAAAAAGTTTTTGTACATGAAATGTCCAAGGAGTTACTGCGTGTTCCGCAGCCGTCCTGTAGTAATGATTGCTGAAGCCAGGAGGTCAGGCAGGACTGAATAGCGCTTGTCTGGCCACTGCTCCTGGAGTGTGACGTGGTCGTAACCGAGGAAGCTATCTCGTTTCTAAGGGACAACATAGCTACGTTAATGAGAAATTTTCTTCACACAGGAACATTTTTTTTAATAACATCCAATTGAAGAAATGTTTATATAAGGCAGATTAATGAAACTGAATGTGAATGCCCAGATGAGAATACCCCTTTAACTTTGTCGCCACCCTGCTGTGTTATCCACAAAATATACTGGCAAACTTTTATCATTTACCAATATTATTTCAGCGCTTCTTGCGCATCTGTTTACATTCCCCTCACCCGGCATATCCTAAACTTATAAGAACGCTACTACACTTGATCTTATACAAAAGGTTCTTAGAAGTGCTGTTTGGGGAGTAGCCTAGAGACAGGGGCTTGGATTGGCGAAAGCTCGCCTGGCAGCGGAGCGCCAGCTCCATGCCAAGATCCAACTAACATAGTTTTAACTGCAGCACCTTTAATCTACTACTAGTTCACTGCCTCCATACATGGTCCCCTTATCAAACGAGCTGTGTCAGGCAGAATTTTGGGTTGTTTTCATGGCTTCCATGTTAACTTTGTCGCCACCCTGCTGTGTAATCCACAAAATATACTGGCAAACTTTTATCATGTACCGATATTATTTGAGCACTTCTTGCTCACCTCCTTTGGTTCCTCTCTGCCACCCATTGGTTTGAAGCCTGAGTCCATTTAGGGTATGTCGCCATGACACTCTCTAGCCTGCTGCCGCTGCCTCTGCATGCCGTCCCCTATAGTGTCAGGGTCAATTATTGGATGTTTTAGATGCTATCTAGCTAATGCCTTGCGGTCCGTATCTCGTGCTCTAATATAGGCCCGTGAAATGTTTTTTTTGGGGTAGCCTCTGTTCCTAAATCTTTGTGACAAATCCAGGGCATGTTTTTTTAAATCCGTTTCCAGGGTGCAGTTACGCTTACTGATTCAGTTCCTCACTCCGATCCCGTGCTGCCGGTCCTGTCCTACCGCTACATCCCCGACTCTGAACGTCGCTGCCTGTTTTGACATCCTGCTGGCCCCCGACCACGTGTTTGCCTGGCGATTCTGTACTATGCCTTGGCCACCACCGCGGACAAAGTTGCACCTGTGGAACGACCTGGTGTTAGCAAGCTGCAGCAAGTCCAACCTGTTTGCGTCATCCTCCGCGGTGGTTCAATTGCCTTGTCCAATATCCCTGGTTCCTGACAATGTATTTAATCAGGGGGCTCCTACAATATTTGACAAGCTTCCATTGTTTGCCCAGATGGATATCTGTGCCTAGTATTGCAGCTCAGTTTTTCTATGCAGTACCCATCAGGTCAATAGTTTATGCATAAATCCATCTTTTGTCATGTTCATATTTTAAAGAACTGACTTATTTAAAGGAAAACTACCAGTAAGAGTTAGACAAAACAAACTGCAGATATGAGAGAGGGAGGTGACGTCAGGTGAGAGGCATGAATAATTAGCTGTCCAGATCACTGGATATTTCCTGGAGCCCGGGATGCTTTTTTGGATATTTGTCCTATTTATCGGTATGTGTGGCTTTTCAGTTCTGATAAAAGCCAATCAGGGGGTTTACTTGTAACCATGGGGCATCATAGCTGAATTTTGAAATGGGCCCCAATCATGACACTTTTAGCAGCACATTTCCAAAGGCTTAGATAATAATAGACAGCGATGTCATAATATAGGGATATGCACACAGTTATCTCACAAAACAGGGATAATACACACAACAATGACACAGTACAGGGCTAATACACACAGGGATGACACAGTACAGGGATATTGCACACAGTGATGTCACAGTCCAGGGAAAATACACACAGTGATGTCACAGTACATGTTTAATACACACAGTGATGTAAAGTACAGGGATAAAACACACAATGTTGGCCTGATAATATACACATATTGATGTTATAGTACAAGCATAAAATAAACAGTTATGCCTCAGTACAGGGATAATGCACAAAGCAATACTAACCACTTTTACAATACAGGAATTGTACTATAATCATATGTCAATATAATCAATATGTCAATCACACCAGATACCAAAGCACAGGAATCACATGATTATATATCTCAGAAATTATGCAAAAATAAAAATGCTACAATGGATAGTTGATGCACACAGCTTCACAGTAAAATTCACTGAAGGTCGCTACGTCAGAGTTTAAATGGGTGCGGACTGTAATGTTTACTGTGTGGTTACATGAGTTGCCAACTGCTATTCACACTAACAGGAATAATGACCAATAGCAACAGCTCCAGCTCCTTTCTTTATATACTGGCAGGTGCTAGGAATTGCATAGGTCATCAATATCTTTATACTGGAAACACCTTTAAATATGTCTTATATAGCTCTTGTGCTTAAGAATTTAGCTTAACATTGTGAAATAGTGACAAATTTACATTAGCAGATGTCCAAAGAATTTTCCAATCTGATTTTGGGTCATTGATTTATTGACCTTTCATGTGAACTCACACATGGCATTTTAGTTTGCTTGCATCCAACCATCAGAAATGACTTTTCCTTTTCATTGTACATCTTGTGTTAGTAGTTTTGAGCGTCATGTCTGAAATTATGCATACATGTTTAATGGTAGGTCTACAATATAATACTTTAGTTCAGAAAATATAGTTAATTAACTTTTATTAATGTTAATTGATAAGAAAAACAGAAGGGGGATGTATCTTATCTCATAACTTTTCTGTCTGTAAATTGTTGCGTCTGCCAATTTGGACCACATTTTTTAATGGAGTGAGCCAACCCATTCTACATTTGACTTACGACTACTTATTGCAGATATCTCGTGTGAATTCAGATATTGTTGGCAAATTTATGAAGTAAACTTTTAAGTAAGTCACAAATTTACAAAGAGCCTTTTCAAAGAGCCTGTCACACAGGTAGCGGGCCACAGTCAGGAGAGATAGCCCAATGGAGTCTCTTTGGGAAGAGTCTGTAGAGAAAGTCTCTTAGGGAAGAGTCTGTGGACCCTCTGGACCCTCTGGACCACCGCAAGGGTTGGTATGATGCCTGCGGTGGCAGCCAAGGTAAAGGATATGCAGGAGACAGTCCAAGTCTGGGATGACAGCAGGAACACAGAGGAACAATGGTAACACAGGAGCATGGAGGAACACTAGTCACACTGGCATGGGCTGAAGACACCGCTGGACTGGAACCCAGGAAGGCACAGCAGGAACATGGAGGCAGGCTGAAGACACAGGAGCTGCCACACAGAACAGGAATGCAGGAACGGACTGGCACACGGGACAGGAATGCAGGAGCAGGATCACGGCAACACAGGAGGAGGAACTGGAACTCATAATACACGGGAACACACAGGAACGCTTGGAGACAAAGGAACGCTGGAAATGCCATAGCAGAGCTGGAAATGCCAGCGCCAATCAGGAGGACGCTGGCCCTTTAAATCCCAGAGAGCCAGTGCATGCGCACCCTCGAGAACAGGGACGTGCACGGCCTAGTCAGTCAGGAAGCAGGAGCGTGGAGAGGTGAGTCCGGGCTGGGGGGTTGCTGTGCCACATGGAGGAAGTGCACAGGTGCAGCCTTGGTAGAGTCCCTCCACTTACCTTACTCAGTTTTAGTTTCCTGTCCCTCATGGATGGGGTGCCATCCTCTGATTCTACTGTCTTTCAAGTTAGTGAGGCTCCATGCAGTGCCTCTGCTTTCTCTGGTCCTTGAGAATCCTAACACCGCGGTCCAAATGTAAAGTGATGGTTGACAGACAATGGAGAAAAATGCTGCTCCCCAGTGAGATAATCGGAAAGGACAGTTATTCTTTATAACCCCTTCCTGCCGATGCCCTTTTTCGTGTTTGCATTTTCATTTTTCACTCCCACATTCAAAAATCTATAACTTTTTTATTTTTCCATGTACAGAGCTGTGTAATGGCTTATTTTTTCCATAACAAATTACACTTCAAACTGGTGTTATTTAATTTTCCATGCCATGTACTGGAAAGCGGGAAAAAAATTCCAGATGCAGGGAAATTGGTGAAAAAATGCATTTGTGTACTATTCTTATAGGCTTGGATTTTAGGGATTTCACTGAACACCCCAAATGACATGTCTACTTTATTCTTTGAGTCTGTACAATTAAGGGGATTCCAAATTTGAAAGATTTTATAATCTTTTTATACATTTACAAAAATTAAAACCTCCTGTACAAAAAAAATTTGGGGTATTTTGCCATCTTCTGGTGCTAATAACTTTTTTATACTTTGGTACACAGAGCTTTCGGAGGTGTTGTTTTTTGTGACTTTTGATGATGCTTACAATGTTATCATTTTTAAGACTGTATGACCTTTTGATCACTTTTTATAGAATTTTGTATTTTTTTTTAAATGGCAAAAAAGGGCCATTTTCTACTTGGGCGCTATTTTCTGTTAGGGAGTTAAACGCAGTGAAAAATCATTACTATATTTTGATTGGGCATTTTAGGATGCGTTGATACCTAATGTGTTTATTATTTTTACTGTTTATTAATATTTATATCAGTTCTAGGGAAAGGGGGTGATTTGAATTTTTGTTTTTTTATTATAATTTTTTTCTTACTTTTTTAAATTTTTATTTTTACCATTTTTCAGATTCCCTAGGGTACCTTTACCCTAGGTTGTCTGATCGAACCTACCACATACTGCCATACTACAGTGCTACAAAATGTGGCTAGTCGAAGGTGTATTTTGTTTATTTACAAAGGACTTCAAAATTTAGGTTGTCTGACCATCAACCAAAGGTACAAGGGGAAAGTGGCCAGCAAAGTGAGATGAGGAATGGCATTGCCTCCTTTTATGAGGCAAACGGTTCCCCAGTTCCTTTTGGACTAGAGCACACTCTAACTATGGTATATCAGCCTCCTGGGCTGAATCACCCTTGGCTTTCCTAGAACAGATATCCTGGGCTGCTAATTGGGTCAATCATAATAGACTACAAGCTAGATGTTCTTGCAAACTATGGCTTTTCACAGATTTATCTATTTTGCCACTGTGGAGGCATGGTGGAAGGATGACAAATAACCATGCATTCAAATGGCCAGGTCTCTCCCAGCCCCCACATTCCTGAAGGAGTGGTTTATGATGTGGCAGTGCTGAAACACAGCCCCTATCTGTGTGTGTGTCTCTCTCTCAACGTTCCAGCAAGGGATTGTGTTCAACTTCCTACTGTCTGATGGTAAAAGTAAAGAGAGCCGTGTATGTCTGTAGTTGAATATTGTCAGATGGTCCCTAAATATTAGTTCCATAAGGCAGCATGTTCTGTAGCAGTGATACCTGTCAATCAGGAAGAGAGAGGCAGTGCAGTGAAGTTATGACTGCATATACCAGACCCCATTACTATAATTGGTCTCACAAACTTTTGGGTGGGTTAATTTGCATGGCAGGTTCTGTTCAAGCTGTTCCCAACAGCAAGTTTTCTATCCCTCTATGTTGTTCTGAAATAGCTTTTTACTCAGCTCTGTTTAATTTTGGTTGTATGTTCTTTTTAATTGTGTCTAATAAATGTTTCTTTTTGCATATAAGGTTCTCTGAAATTTAACTCAGTAAGATAAGAGGAAGAGCTGCTTTCACGGCACCTAGTTAGTTTCCTTTCCATTGAGGTAGGGAATACCCACGGTACTACTACTGTTGAGACAAAGTGTAATCGTTATCCTTAACAAATACTTAACAAATTAATTCTAAAATATATGCATATTTTATTGTCTTGTTAACTTGTTTCCTCCTTCCTGTGTACATAGTCCAATGAAACTTCACAGCCAACAGGCAGCTACCTGGGGCTGTGCAGATTGGTCACCATGACCAACTGCAACCCAAGCCAGCTTCTAACTGAGAAGTGGAGATAGGATAAAGAAAACATGGAGCAAGGAGTAGGCAAGTAGATTGGCCGTTCAGGGGTATGAGACAGGAGCAAAGGATGGGTTATTTTACTTTGGACCAATTTGGAACAACCACTTTAAAACAACAAAAAATAAAATTTTTGTACTATTCCAAAAGTTTCTCTGATAAGCTTGATAAATAAACCCAGTGAAATGTGTATTAGTAGGGCTAGTTCCTTACAAGTAGGATAACAATCCATATTATAGCAAGAAGAATGTTGTATGTATGTCAAATGTAGTAGATGTCTCACTAAAGAGCTTTCAGCATGGTTCCAATAGTGGGACCCTGCTTAATAACTCTACGGAAACACTCTATGGAATACATTTAAAGCGTTTTCCCACAAAAGAAAATTCTCACATTTCAATCCCCTAGTGATGTTAACATAATAAAGATCATATTAACCCCATAATTTTCAATTTTACTCAGTTTTATTGCTATTTTAGCTCCTATCAATCTCTATGGTGCTCAGTGCAAAATCCCATGGTGTGGGCGGGGCCTTTCTAAGCAGACACATTATAATCCATCTAGTTTTGTGGGCTGACAATGTGGTTAGATTATGAGGGTACAGGTGTATATACACTTTCATCTGGCTTCTGACATTGTACACTGACACATAGAAAGAGAGATGAGACAGATCAGAGATGCATGAAATCCATTTGATGCCTATTACAGAGTCAACTCTGCAACATCTCTGTTCTCAGTCTCACAGACATGTGCCTCACAATATCCTCCGAGGAAGTGAATCAATGTCTGTGTCTGTGATCTCCGTGCTAGGACTGCAGGGGGCGTGGCTACACAGAAATCTCAGCAGCACAATCTCATCCAAGATGCGTCAACCCGACCCTAAGTCTGAAGTTACAGGGTCGGATCTAGGGGAAACTGAAATTGTGTACAGCAGGACTGATAGAGACAGGTTGGACTTACATCTGTGAAATGCTGTATTTTTGTTAATAACAGAATTAGAGAATGTGTTAAGAGTACATATAAGAAACTTGTCTTTGTGGGAATACCCCTTTAACCCAATACTATTGCCCCTTAACCTAAATGCATAACAGGTGAACATGAATACGTTTAAGGATGTCTTTGTCAATTTTTCACACATTTGTTCATACATTTTAATTTAAATAAAAGTTCTATTTTACTTTTTGTCCCTGCTGTTTTGGAAATACATTTTACAAACAGTTTGTATATGTGCAGAGGCAATGCAATGTAACTTTGATTATTTTCTTTTGGTAAGCTTTTTAAACTTGTTTGGAATGATTTGTAAAGAGCTACAGAATATGATAGTGTTATATAAATATATAGATAATATATAAATAAAGATTGTTATTTTTTTTATTATTTATTATTTATTTATGTAGTACATGTTAGAAATGTACAATGTAGGTAAATGATGAACTGAAGTATTTGGTAAAACAGATATTAAAAAAAAGTAAGTTTAATTATATTTTTTTTCCGTTTTTCCTGCTGACTGAGAGTGAGGGGGGGGGGTGAAATGTTTTAGATATATGGTAATAGTGTTCATTTGTTCATTAGTAAAAAGGTGATATATACCGTATATACTCGAGTATAAGCCGACCCAAGTATAAGCCGAGGCCCCTAATTTTACCACAAAAACCTGGTAAAACCTATATATTTTTTTACTCGAGTATAAGCCGAGTTTGGGTTTTCAGCACAATTTTTTGTGCTGAAAAACTAGGCTTATACTCGAGTATATAAGGTATCTATGGTCAAGTTTTGCAAAAAAAATCATGCACTGTGTGGAATACATATATTGTGTATAATAATATATAGTAAAACATGATATACATTTATGGTTATGTTTTGTAAACAAATCATGCAGTATATGGAATGTCTATATTGTGTAGGTATCTGGATAATGCATAGTGATTTGTCTTTGATAGACTAATGAATACAATGCTTTTTTATATTACATTTTTATTAACAATTAATACCATGCTTTTGTATTCTTATTGATGTATTATTTAAAAATGTGAATAAAGAAATAAAGAAAATTAAACTTAAAAAAAGTTTAATGATAATAATGCCAATGCCAATAATTTAATTGAATACTGTAATTTATTGCTTTGCTTAATCGAAAATTTTTACAAGTTTGAGCATTAAGACACAGAGTACTTCATAGGTTATGAATACACAAAATAAGCAGTGCATTTTTAATCAAGATTATTTGCAAAATAATTAAATCTATTTAAAATGTTAAATGAAGCAATATTTACATCACACACAATTATGAAAATTCACCTGAAATCTGAAAATATTTCCTAATAGTAAAATATAGCGCTGAGAGATTTCTGTTCATGTTAAACATGTTGGAAATATGTCTGGAAAACTGGTTAAATTACATTATAAAAGTTCAGACAATTCATAAATCTATTTAATCATTCCTGTGGAACTAATACAGTTTGGTGATTTTAAGGAATATACTTCCTAGAAACATCTCAAGGGCTTTAGCTGCTGAAATCATTTCCATCAACAAAAATGTTATAATATTTATCTGAAGGAAAGACTTTTGAGTGTTATTCAACTCACATTTGTTTTGATTACAACTCTATACTTTTACATCTCCATAGAAAGACTATACCTAAAAGTTGATCAGGTTATTCTTCATAATATTAAAATTCAGTTTTCTGATGATAATTTAAGTACTGTACCTAGTAGGGAACACTTGGTGTAGGAAATGTATGAGAACACATTAAAAAACCCCTACCACTCCTTTGTCTGCTGGTTTAACAATGACTTCCTTATTATTTTTTAAAGACTGAATAGTCCTCTTTTCACGAGCTCTAATATTGGAATAAAAAGAGGTTATTGCAGAGTAAAACAGTGAACAATTACACTAGACCAGTGATGGAGAACCTTTTAGAGACCGAGTGCCCAAACAACAGCCAAAATCCACTTATTTACGCTGAAGTGCCAACGTGGCATTTTAAGCAGTAACTTATAGCTACCTGTTCTTCCACATCTTTTAATTGTATCGGCCGCCTGAGGCCACCAATACAGTTGAAAGAAGGAGGGCAAATTCAGACTATCATCTTCTCTCCAGGGTCTCTCTGTACAGGAAGAATGGTTGGTCCAACAGGATGACCTACAAAGATCTTCTGTCTAAACCTTTTCATTTTTCCTGGAGTTCCAAACAGTCAATGAAGTGTCACTTTATAATAGCACTGAGAGCAGTTGCCTGGGACTGCAGGAAGATTCGGTGGATTTGGTCCTGTTTGGTGAACTCTGTCCTGGGGCGATGGTCTGAGTGCCCACAGAAAGGGCTCTGAGTGCCACCTCTGGCACCCGTGCCATAGGTTCGCCACCACTGCACTAGACAGTCTCATATTGCTCCAGATTTATCTGGTGCCTGATGCATTTGTATCTAATATTTGGTCCAATTTACTCCAGGACATGGATAAAACTTTTATGCATCTGCATAATTTTTGTTACAAAGGCTTTTTACTGCAAAGCCACACTGCTTTTTGAGGTCATGCTCCCTATGTAATAATAGCCAGAAAAGTACCTAAATGGCATAAAACCCTTAATACTTTTGGTTCACAGCATTTCAGAAAATTTTTTGGTGTAAGGTAGAATTTTGTTGCAAACACTTTGATGAATTTGCCCCAATGTAATTTACCAGTATAGATTTATGTGATGTAATGTGGTAGGGTCCTTAACATCAAAATATTCCCTCAATTGTAGTCTCTTGAAGTTGGGTTTTATCCATATTTTTAGAAGGACAATATGGCAGTCATTTAGAGAAAACATCAAGTTCAACTTTTGTGGGTGTATAGGTAGAAAGATTGGTGACACAATAAGATTCTTCCACATCAGAATGGGAGTAATGGTCCACCTTGTTGTTACTTTGTTCTGCATTATAGCTGCTGAGTCCTGCACCGAGGTGCAGTCTCTGCTGCTACATTTCTAGACTAAAGTCTATGTGACTTCAGTAAACTGCTTCTCTAAATGCAGATGCTTAGGCAAGATAGCTGCGCCACAACCGTGCAGAATTTTTAAAAAATTAACTATAGTCAGATAGAAAAACAGATTAGGATGAGAAATATGTTTCATTTTCTGGTTTTGTTGGAACAAAATATAAAGAAAATACATGGTGATATTTTTTCTTTAAATCCAATGTTAGTATTAGGTAACTTTAACCTCTTGAGTCCTAACTAAAGTATATACTCGAATATAAGCCAACCAGAGCCGAGGTACCTAATTTTATTTCAAAAAGTGGGTAAACCTATTGACTTGAGTATAAGCCTAGAGTGGGAAATTACCCCACTATTTAGTTAGCCACCCTCCTCCCTTGTTCTCTGTTCCTGGCCGCATTTACATTTAATTACATTGCAACCAGTTGTCCTGTCTCTGCAGCTGAAAAACACACCCATAGCATGATTGTATTTGGCAGGTGATGAGCGGTTCCTGGTTTTCTCCACACATACTGCTTAGAATTAACACCAAAAAGTTTAATCTTCATCTCACCAGATTAGCGATATTATTTCACATAGTCTGGAAATCTTTCAAATGTTTTTTTGTAAACTGTATGCAGCTTTCGTATGTTTTGCACTGAAAAAGGCTTCCGTTGGCACACTGACATAAAACCCTAAATGGTGAAGGGCTGCAGTGATAGTTGACTTTGTGGAACTTTCTTCCATCTCCCTACTGCATCTCTGGAGTTCAGCCGCAGTGATCTAGGGGTTGTCCTTTACCTCTCTCACCAATCATGTTTTCCCTGGACGGCCAGGTCGAGGAAGAGTTGCGGTCGTCCCAAACTTCTTCCATTTAAGGATTATGGAGGCCACTGTGCTCTTAAGAGCCTTGATTGCTGTAGAAATTATTTTGTAATCTTAACCAGATCTGTGTGTTGCTACAATTCTTTCTCTGAGCTCCTTGTGCAGATTCTCATGTGCTCTCGCATGCACTGTGAGGTCTTATATAGACAGGTTTGTTTTTTTTCCTAATCATTATAATCAGTTTAAACACAGCTGAACTCTAGTGAAGGTGTAGAACTATCTCATGAAGGATCAGAAGGAAATGGATAGCATGTGAGTTAAATGTGAAGGTCACAGCAAAGGCTCTGAATACTTATTAGCTTTTTAAAATTCTAAATTTAAATTAAAAAATTTTCCCAAACTCGGTTGAACCCAAATTTCAATGGGTCCGCTCATCACTAGATATTAGTCATTCTCTGGACTTTTCAAGCGAAACCTAATTCATCAGAATTAGTGATTAAAAATAGGTGAAGATTACCAGACTCCAAACTGCAATTAAAAATAAACCACAGATCATAAAACAAAATGCAGTAAATAAATATAGATTCAAGATCAGATCATCACTGATGCATTTCAAGAGATCTTTCAATTGTACAGTGTTGAAGCCTGGAGTACAGAATCCTACTCACAGACCGTCAAATCTGTCCTTCTTCCACATGAAGTTCTGTGATTAGTTTATGAACTGTTTAATTACTTATAGTCTAGTCATTTTATCATGATGTTGAACTAATAAAAAAACAAGTGAGAAAACTTAGGGTTGTCTGACTATTAGAAAAGTATAACAGGTAACAGGACTTTAAAAAAATAAACATTTACTCACCTTATCTGGCACTTTCCTGACGTCGTCCGTCGATGCTCTGCTCTGGCAACTTACAGTGGCCTGGCACGCTCACCAGCCTCCTTATCCCAGAGCTGGGACATAGTAATTAATTACCAAAAAAATATAGATTTCTGCTGTTTTTCCATCAAGATGGGGTGCAGAGTGTACATAACTGAGCAAAAAAAGAATTTGTTTTAATCTTACCAATTAGCTGCAATGAAACAAAGAGTGAAATATTTAAAGGAGAATGAATACTTTCTGTATCCACTGTATAGCCTCCATAATTCATTGAAATCGAAAAATTACAGTTAGATGATTTACAGAGCTATCCTGAAATAATTTTACAATATTCACTACCAACCTTAAATAAATTATATTACATATCCCTAGGATGCACATTGCCCACATAAATTAATTAAATAAATTAAATGTGTTTCATTCTGTAGCAGGCGAGCAGCAGTAATGGGGACAGCATCACTAGCCTGTATACAGAGACCAGTCAGTGACAGGCGGTATAAATAATTTATTGTTGTACAGCCCTCAGCCATATATAACAATTTTTTAAATACTTGACAACCCCTTTAAGGACCTGACAGTTTTATCATTCAATACCATACATTGTCACGCAGGACAATTTTATGATGTTCAATTTTGTGATTCTAAAATGAACAACTTTTTTATTTTTGCATCATGATACCCTTAGTATATCTTTTTCAGAACAGTCTCTATTTCTACAATTATTTTTGTAGGGTACACACAGTATCTGTAAGCTTATATTTTAATTAAATTTTGGGGTACAGTAAAGGTATATATGTTTTTAGCATATATTGCAGTTGCTATGGTGATGTTGAAGTTATTTTAAATGATGGTGAAATCAAAAGTATTTTATATTTTAACATGTTTTTCATATATCTTATGTCTCTTTTTTTAATTTCGCCTTCTACTTTTCTTTTTTAAATTGCATTTTTTTTTTAATTTACAATGTTCTTTTTGCAGTATACTGTCATGTATACTTATGTAACATGACACATTTAATAATAATTCTATCTGTCACGGCCATACCTGCGATCCTTGGTACGGATCGCCTGTACACCCGTGCCCTTCCATGTGGCGTGGTGTCCCCCCGGCCCATACTCACCTCTCCTGGCTCTGCACCGGTCCCATCTAGGCCGCGATCCTGCTGCCTGACCAGGCTGCTGGTGTCCCCGCTCTTCAAGATTTAAAGGGCCAGCATCCTCCTGATTGGCGCTGGCTAATCTGGCTCGCCCTTATAATCTGGCACCTCCCTTCCTTCCTGGCCGGATCTTCAGCATTTCCAAGGAACTTCCAAGGTTTAAAGACCTCACTTTCCACAGCGGTACCTGTTGAAGAAGAAAGCCCATCAGCGTTTCCAGATGCTCCTTTCCTCCAGCGTCTCCAGGCACCTCCGTGTTCCCTGTATTCCTCCAGTGTTTCCAGACGCCTCCGCGTTGCCTTCCTCCGCCGTTTCCAGATGTGTTTCCTGTGTCTCTCCAGCATTTCCAAAAGCTTCCTTTTCCAGTGTTTACATACGCTCCGGGTGGCTCCTGTTTCCAGCGTTCCCAGACATCTCCTAACCACCACCTCTCCTCAAAGGTCCTCTCCATACCTTCCCGTCTGGGTCCTGTGCCAGTTCCTGCCTGCTTGTCTGCCGTGAGTTCCAGCTCATCCTTCCAAGCTGCATTCCTGCTGTCACTTAGACTCCGGTCCCGGGTTGCAGCAAGCACCATCATCATCTCCTCCTTCCGGACTCTTCCCACAGAGACTTTCCTTCCTGGTACTCCCAGGGATCTTCCAGGGTGTGTGTAACCGTAACACTATCATTTGTAGATTAAACGTAACAAAATAAATCTAGAATTATATTTATAAATATATATACAGTGCAGGCAGTTCCCAGGTTATGTAAAAGATAGGGTCTGTAGGTTTGTTCTTAAGTTGAATTTGTATGTGAGTCGGAACTGTATATTTTATCATTGTAACCCCAACCAATTTTTTTTTTTATGACAATGTTGGGTTGTCATAAGAACCAGAATTAACAATAAATCTTTATTACAGACACATTTAATAATGTTATAGCTGTTTAGTGTAGCCTAAGACTAAAGTACAGTAAATTACCAACATCCAGAGGTCCGTTTGTAACTAGGGATGGTCTGTAAGTCGGGTGTTCTTAAGTAGGGGACCGCCTGTATAAGATATAGTCTCCAAACCATTGCAAGGTTTCACATTACGTCTTAGCAGTTAAACCATTCCTAAGTGATATTCTTGCCTTACTTTTTCTCAATCCACTTATTTTAAACCCCTGACGTCATTGAAATTAGAGAGAGAGGGAGAACCTAAAAATGTTGCCGACATTTACAAATTGTATTTAACTCTGATCATGCACTCCATCTTAAGGAGTTATTTACATTTCAGTCATGAAGACAATTACTGTGTATCCATAATAGCCCTTTAGTCTTTCTATTCAAAGCCATGCCTTTTCATAATAATTATGGATTGATTATAAAATAATAGCAATAAAACATGTTGGCAGCTCAGGAAGTAATCCTTAATTAGTTGGGATTACCACCTTGATGATTACCTCATAGTATGAAGTCAGCCTGAAAATGAGACCCTTCCTTAGAAAGCTACACAGTATTCGTTTGCTTACGTCTTGTTTGTAAAGGAACAGAAGGGGAAATGGTTTTACAGAACTGGCAAGCAATGTTTTTAAATGTGAACATGAAGTACACATTTCTCACACTTTAGAGACAAGAAAGTTCTCTTTCGTCATCCTGTTTCTGCATCATACACATCTCTGGAGATTGGAACAAGGAAATTAGACTTATATGTAGCTGCGTGAGCCGTCATCATAGAATTTGATATTCTGTAAAGTTTTGGAGAAATTAATATATTAACTTGGGTTTGATTGTTTGTTTATTAGATGACAGAATTACCTCATTTTAGTTGTGTAAACTTTTTATTTTTGTACTCATGATCTAACTCTCATGGATGAAAATCGTACAGTGCAATAGATTGGAACAACAGCACATTGGAATATTTTCATTGTCACATATTTGAAGTTTGTATATTTAAGACACAATCTTTTAATATAGATCCATTTGAAAGACCACTTTATATTAACATGTTTATAAATATAATCAAGAAAATTAGGTTCCCCTTTACTATAGTACCGTATATTCCGGCGTATAAGACGACCTGGTGTATAAGACGACCCCCTAAAAAAATTAAAAAAAAAACACAATTTGAACTTTGTTATTCACGATTGGGTTCCTTTTGTTTATTTGAAAATAAACACATAGTAGATGAAAGGATTCTTATACAGGATAATATGAGAGGGAAGAAAACTTGTTGCTCATAAACATAAGGCACATACAACAACAACATTACCATTACAGCACGACAGCCCCTCAGTAGTAACAGTGTGCCCCGATCCGGCATGTACAGTGCCTCAGCCCACATAGGTAAGTATGAAACAGCACTCAGCCCCCACCAGTAGTATACCAAGCACGCCCTATCCCGCCATGTAGTATACGCCACTGCCCCACAGATGTAGTATTACGCACAGCCCCAGGTTAGATTAGACAGCGAATGCACCCCCAGTGATGTTAGTAGTACAGCACATGCCCCCAGTTAGTAATACACAGGCACAGCCCCAAGACATCCCATTGTATACATGCACAGCCCCCATTAATTATCCAGCCAGCCCAGCATTAATAGAAAATAATAACTTAATATACTCACCCTCGGGTGGCCCGACCTGCAGCGCTGGCCCCCCCCCCGATATCCGCGTGGGGTCCCTTTCTGCGGCTTCGGCGCCCGTCATCTGTCTACATAACTTCGTGCCGGGCGCGCCCATCAGTTGGTTCATACCCCGTGGATCTGGGGCCTAGTATGATATGCGCCCTCTGACGTCACGATCTAACTAGGCGCCGCGCCCCGGGAAAAGCATGCGGTGCCAGCATCAAGAAAGAAGACTGCGCGGAGACATGCGCGCGGACAGCGGTCCAACGAGGGTGAGTAGCTCCCCCGATGCTTTTTGAGGCTGCCGGCACTTTTTGAGGCTGCCGGCCAAGCCATCGGTGTGTCCCACCACCCGCGATCCGGTGCTTAGCAACCGATCGCGGTGGTTACCGTACGCATTTGCTGCTGCAATATGCCAAGACTTTACCGGCCTATGGAGAGGGCTCCCGCCCTGATCCCTCTCCATGCACCAGGACCCGCCATATAAGATAAGACGATTACCCGTCGTATAAAATACGAACCCCAGGAGACCAAATATTTTCTTTCTGTCTTCAAAAGTCGTCTTAAACCCGGTATATACGGTAGTAAGCTTTCTTTTAGTTCTTATTTGGATACTGGTGCTCTTTAAAAGGTGGACATGCCCCTGCCGCATTAAGAGATATATCATTTACATAACATGGCGGCATATGCCCAAGGAAGAGAGTAATAAATAGTGGAGGACATCGTTTATCTTTGGCTCAAGTGCTTTAATGGACTAGGTTTATAGAACATGAAGCCTTTTTTTTGCGTGTTTGCCTAGGTCGATGGTAGAGCCTTCCATACAAGCGGACTTCAGTCTACTAGTATTATAGCCATCATCGTGATACAATTCGTATAATTGGTAGGCATTAGCCAGTTAGGCTAATTAACAGACACCCTACGGACACACCTGAAAATGGCCTCCATGACAATCAGATCTTTTTAAAGTTTTTTCTTTTTTTTCAACCTTTCCGTCTGGGTCTCCCTTCATAGTTCGGTGGCCAGTATTCCTGCATGTTTCTCACGTGAGTTAAAGCTCCATCCTGTCAAAAGTCTGCAGTCCTGCTCTCGTACACACTTAGACTCGGGGTCCGGGGTATGCAGCAAGCACCTATCACTCCTCCTTCGGCCTCTTCCCCCAGAGACTTTCCTTCCTGGTCCCCCGGTACCTTCCCGGGTCTTGTGTTAACCGCTAACCCATCATTTGTGCGAATTCACTGTCCACAAACTCAACATCTTCGACTATCTTTCTACCTATCTTCTCCCGTGCAGTGGCCCGCTTCCCAGGGTTCTGTTAGTTGCGAGGTTATTTCTGTCGGGGGTTAAGGTGGTATGTACCCCAGCATCAGCGTCTCTGTATAGGTTTGTCTTAAGTTGCCTTTGTATGGGCGTCAGGACTGTTATATTTTATATCGTAACCCCACCAATTTTTTTTTTTTCTGACCATGTTGGGTTGTCTAAGCCCCCCGCCCTTAACAATAAATCTTTATGACAGAACACTTTATAAGTTTAGCTGTTTGTGTAGCCCCTCCGCACTAAAGTACAGTAACTACCAACATCCAGGGTCGGTGTAACCGGGAAGTGAGGTCAGTAGGGGACGAGAAAGAGCATCGGGTAGTGTATGTTGCTTAAGTTAGGGGACGCCCTGTAAAGATATAGTCTCCCAAACCCATCCGCTTGCAAAGGTTTTAACATTACGTCTTAGCAAGAGTACTAAATCCCTTCCTACGAGATATTTGCTTACTTTTTCTCAATCACATATTTTAAACCCCTGAGAGTCAGTTGAAATTAGAGAGAGCGGGAGAACACCTAAAAATGATGCCGGACCCGACATTAACAAATTGTATATTAACTCTGATCATTGCACTCCACATTAAGGAGTTCTTGACATTTCAGTCATGAAGACAATTTACTGTGTAATCCATAATAGCCTTTAGTCTTCTATTCAACGCATGCACCTGTTTCATAATTAAGTCATGAGTTGACTTATATAAAAATAATAAGCAATAAACATGTTGCCAGCTAGGACAGTCATCCTTAATATTAGTTGGGCTACACCTTGATGCTACCTTAGTGTATGAAAGTCAGCTGAAAATGAGACCCTTCCTAGCAAGCTACACAGATATGGGTTTGCTTACGTTGTTTGTTAAAAGATGAACAGAAGGGGATGATGGTTTTAAAGAAACTGGCAAGCAATGTTTTAAATGTGAAACAGAAAGTACCACATTTTACACTTAGAGACAAGAAAGTTCTCTTTGCATCCTGTTTCTGCATCATACACATTCTCTGGAGATTGGAACGAAGGAAATTAGCACTTAGATGTAGCTGCGAAGCCGTTTCATCATAGCATTTGTATCTGTACAGTGTGGAGAGAATTATATATTAACTTGGGTTGATTGTGTACTATTAGATGACAGAATTACCTCATTTTAGTTGTGTAAACTTTTGAGTGTTGTACTCCTGATCTAAACTCTCAGGATGAAAATCGTACAGTGCAATAGCTTGGTAATTGAACAACAAGCACATTGCGAATATTGTCCTTGTACATATTGACAGTTGTAATAGCACATCCTTTTATATGAGCATTTGAAACGACCACTTTCTATAACATGTTTATAAATATAATCACAACCATTAGGTTCCCTTTCCTATGTACCGTATATTCCGGGTATAAGACGAATGGTGATAAGACGACCCGCCCACACCCATATTTCCTGTTAAATATAGAGGTTAAATATATATTACGCCGTTATACCGTATAAGACTACCCCTTTTCCCAACGCATACCAAAACACTGGTTACCACTAAAAAAACAACCATTGCGGTTACATGTCGTCTTTTTTTAATGTAAAAATTCTGATGACATGCAGGTATATGCAGGAAAAACTGTGCTCATAAAAATAAGGATACAACAAACCATTACCAATTACAGCCCAGGCCCCAAGTAGGTGTTGTTTTTTGTTTTTCTTGAAAAAAAAACCCCCCCAAAAGGGTTGAGCAAGACACAATGGAGAAAAGTTGAGAAGAATATGAGAAGGATTACAGCCACCCAGTAAGAGATTATACAGCAAAGCCGCCAGTAGTCTCAGCCATGCCCCTGTAGTATCCGCACAGCCCCCATAGTATACAGCACGCCCCCCAGTCGTAATACAGAGCTGGCCCCCAGTAGTTATACAGCAACAGCCCCAGTAGATACAGCACAGCCCCAGTAATATCCAGCCAGACCACCAGCATTAATGGACCATAATAAACTTATAATACTCACCCTCCTGGTGGCCCCAACATGCAGCGTGGTCCCCGCGTCCGAGTGAGCGTCCTCTTCTGGCTTCGCGCCAACAACGTCTTCCGTCTTCACTCACTCGTGCGGGCGCCCATGTTCTCCCTGGACGGCTGCCTAGTTCTGCCGCGCCCGCTGCTGACGTATACGGAGGCCGCCGAACCGGGGAAGGAACCAAACGCATGGCGGTGCCCAGCGCGAGCATACAGAGGGGAGAGCGAAGGGTCGAAGAAACACAAGGAGAAAGCTGCGCGGAAGACGATCCGCTAGCGGACAGTTCGAGGGGCAACGGGGGTGAGTATGCACCCAAATGCTCTTTTGAGTGCCGGCAGCCCTGCTGTGCCAACACCCGCGACCGGTGCTAGCGGCATCGCGAGGTGTTCACGGTAAGCTTGATGCAATATGTTAGCAACGCCTTAGGCATGGCAGAGGGCCTCAGCCCCTGAGAACTCTCACCATGCACCGGGACCCGGGACTAAGGATCCCGGCGTATACGCCCGCCCCCAGCCGCGACGCCAGACGCTTTTTGTCTTCAACTCGTTTCTCCGCCTGGTGGGTATCTACGGTAGTATCTCTTCCTTTAGTCTGTATATTGGTGATGTCTCATTCAGCTGGTTGACTGGCCCTTACGAGATATATTCATTTAATAGAATGGTGCATATTCCCCCGGAGCGCGAGTACTCACTAGTGGAGGAATCTTTATCTGGTTGGTCCAGGTCTTTCTTAGCCTCTGGATCGCGTGTTAATAGAACATTGACGCTTTTTGCGTGTTGCCTAGGTCGAGGTAGAGCACTCCATACAGTGGACTGACAGTCTACTAGTATTAGCCCTCCATGTATACAATTCTGTCACTCCTTGTACGAGTCAATAGTGTTTAGGCTATTCCACACCTTCCGGACCCCCGCCTGACATGGCCTCCCGGCAACCCTTCAGCTCCTTTTAAAGTTTTTTCCTGCTCACATTCCCCACGACCCATTTTTTTATTTTTGTTCTTTGCCATGGCCCTTCGAGAGGGCTTGTTTTTTTGCCGGTCAGATTGTCTTTTTTGATCAATGGGTTCCTTTTATGGTACAACTGAACATGATGGGTCTATCTCTCCCTATTTTGCACCTGTACCGAGATAATCCAACACAGTGTTCTGCCACTTGTGTATTTAATTAACCATTTACACAGTTCACCGGACATTATCCTACATTGAGTAAAATTGATAAAATGATTCTATAGGTCAGTACGATCAAGGAGATACTAAACAGGTTTCTCTATATCTTACTACTTTAGCAAATAAAAATTCCTTTTTAAGGAAGCTGCATTTGCCTAAGTGTCATATTCTGTGCCATATTCTGATAGCTATAACTTTTTTATTGCTCAATCAAAAGAGGGTTATTAGGGCTATTATTAGGTACATCTGGCTTTTTGATTGCTTCTAATTAAACTTTTTAATTAACTTTTTAATTTTAATTTTTTATACCCCTGACAATAATGTAATAGATGCTTGGCCAAAATTACTATGAACATAACGATACCAATTTTGTGTCTGTGGGGGGTTATTTTAATTATTTCATTATATATGAACAATGGAAAAGTCTCTGTGATGATCCACTGCTAGCATTAGATTCAAATATGGCTTCCGGCTGTGTTTACACAATGCAAATACCTTGTGTTTTGAAATACATTGGGCAAGATGCTTTATTACATATAAATACATTTCCTTACTAGCAGCAGTGTGAGGTGGGTGACATTGTTAGTCAACACTATTAACGTTAAAAAACAAAATACTTATTGCTACTTCCATAACACATATGCATTTGATGTGTTTTGTCTTATATGTTTGAATTGCAAACACATAATCAGAATGCAGCCTCCAGCTCTGTTCACAGTCTGCACAACAATTACATTTAGGAACACATTCCAGCACAGTGCAGAGTTTTATCAAATCGAATAAATGAATGAAGGAATGGTTGTAGCAGAGAGGTGTCTGTTTGAGGGAATGTATGAAGGGTACACACAGCTACATCTATTCCCTCAAACACACATATCCCTGCTACACCTCAGGGAATAGATGTAGCAGAGGTTTGTGTGTTTGATAGAATGGCTGTCAATTATCTCCATTTATGAAAACACACAGCTTAGCTACATATTTTACCACGAACACACAGCTGTGTATAACAGATGTAGAGAGATGTACGGCTGTGTGTGATTGAGGAAATAAATGTAGATAGATATAACCTATAACAATATATATGGTATATACTAAAAAATTCATACACAACACCAGTATATCATTGCGAAAGGCCATTCCGAAAGGGCTACAGGCTTTCATGTCCTCCTGGTCTCAGAACAATGGTACCATGACTCGGCAGGAAAATTGGATCTGTGCAGAATGTAATTTGCTCTAATATATGTGCTTGGTTTGTAGCCTCTACTGCATAAACTGTAGGTAATGCACTTGTGAGACTATGAGCCCGAAGAAGAGGACTGCTTGACCTTCATGTATTTTATTAATTGTATATTTCTCACTGTATGTGCAGGGTGTGTTTCCTGTTCACAATATAGTCAGGTTTCTACTGTGTTTTTAGATATGTCACAAAGAGAATATACAAGAAAGAAACAGTGGTGGTTTCATTGTTATAGGTTAACCTCAGATTGTAAGGGCTGCTATTGAAATAAAGCATAAATTCATGACTGTTTCCTCTTGACCACCCCATACAAGGAGACAGTTGTTGATATACCTACTGCACCATCTGATGTATTGTGCAAAGGGGTTAGTTTCAACATAAAGTTAGTGCTCTGGCCTAGCTTTAAAGGATTGGCTCATCACTACTTTTAACATTTCTATTTTAACTCCTCTCTTTCCACAAGCCATATATTTTTAATTTTTCCATTTGAAAAGTTATATTAGGGCTTTTCAAATTGCACTTTTTAATGGCACCATTTAATATCCTGCACCATTTACTGGAAAGCTGGAAAAAGTGAGATGGAATTAGCGAAAAAACGGTTGAAAAATTTTCTGATGGGCTTTGTTTTATGTCTTTTCCTGCACAGTCCAGATTAAAGCTCCCCTTTATTATTTTAGCCAATCATAAAGTCTTTTCTTGCTTTCTTCTGACAACCATAACCATTACATAATTTGATTTGCGGATTTGGGCAAGGTGTCTTTTTTTTGTCGGATGAGATGTTTTTAATAACTTTTTCTTAAAATTTTTATAGGAGGCAGTTTTTTTATGTTATGAAGTTTATGGCATAAGATCATACTTTTTAGATTTTGATATTTTGGACATTTAATGATGCAGGCATACCTAGCATGTTTAATATTTTGTAACTCCTAATTCCCTCAACTGTATTAACAGTCAAGCCTTCAATGTAGGAACTCAGAATATACCAGTTCTTCCTTAGTTGGTGTGCCAACGAAACAGTACCAGGAGTTTGAGGTCACGACCTGGAGTCTTTATTCAGGGATTAGAATATTGCCAATATCCAGGTGTCAATAAAATGTAACTTAGTTTTGACATTTTTTTTCAAAACTAATAAAAGTTAAATTTTATTGACACCTGGATATGGGTTAAAACATTTTGCCCTGGGCAATATTCTGTTAAATAAGTGAACCCTGCCGAGTGTTATTAGTCCTTAAGTTCCGTCTATTCCGGGATGTCGTGGGCTGTGGTAGGACCGCGACCCCGGTCTGGTGCAAGGTGGAAGCCTCTTTAATGGGGATCCCAGTTGAAACAGTAGCCAGACCATCAAAACAATAGTCATTTGCAAATCAAACTATAAACCAAAAACAAGTACAAACAATAATCTATAGATGAAAAGAAAGAAATAATCCTACAGTGTAACAGCAGCCTGTGAATCCAGAGAACAGAAAGCTCTTGTGGCTCATTAGCATAATTGATTTTTTTATTTTAGATGGAGGGAGGCCATGGATAACAAATATAAGAAGAATATAGAAGTCTTATCTGGCTTATCATGATTGATTTTGATGGGCAATTTTAAAAAGGATAAGGCCTTGCAGCAGATCCAGGAGCACTTTACTTATTTGAAACCACCAGAGACTTCCAATTTATGAATATCTGTTACTAAAATATGAGTCTGCTAAATCACCCCAATTAAGACTGCCTGAACCCTCCACCTCTGAAGGGGAGACTGCAGACTTATAGTGGGGTAAAATCAAGACAGTCAGAGATGGAGGGGCTATTGTAAAAGGGATGCAGCCGAAGAAGATCAGCATCAATGACAAAGTCATTGAGAGATCTAAGGTCCTAAAAGGAGAGGATTATGCAATCACTGTTTTCCCAGTCGGGCAGAATAATCAATTGCTGCACCATCCCTCAGCTGCTGTGTATGAGTGATCCAGCTCAGGTTGATTAGTTCTGTCTTGGCTGTTCAGAAAGCTACTTGTGTAATTTGTGTAATGTGGATACAGCTTTCCCAAGGTCCTGAATTTTATAATTGTTTTTTCAGCAAAACCACTCAGCACAAGGATGAAACAAGATATGATTCTGCATCAGTGTAACTACAGAATTCTCAAGGTATGTTTGCTTCATAATGCATCAAATCAAATGGTAGATTTTCTTTAATAGCACCCACATAGGGAGTTGGTAAAAGGCAATTTGGGACACTAAACCATTGGTCCATAAGGACTTGTGGATGTTTTATTGTGCCAAATTGCCCTGACAGTCCTCTTTTAGAATGATTTTAGGGAACTAGGTTAAAAAGTCAAGAATCTTCAAGGTAGTGTTTTCAGTGGGAGTTAAATAAGTGGCTTAGAAAATAGTGCAGGAAGGAAATGTTTGGGTTCATGGAGAACTGGGACGACTTCTTTGGGAGAAAAGATGGTTAGTTGGCTGGAGGAGCTTTTAAACTAGGATGTGGTCGAGGGAGGTTGGCAGATATAGATAACAGAGAAATGGATAATAAAGTGGGGGAGGGGTTATATAGATGGGGATAGGTTTAACATGTTAACATGCAAAGTAGGGAGGAAATCAAGAATGCAGGTAGACCAAAGAAATATATTGGTATTACAGATAAATGGTTTCTTGCATGTCTCTATGCTCATCTAGAGGCTGTGTTCACACACAGTCTGCCAATATTCTGTTGCCATTGTGTTTATTTTGCCTATTATACTGCTTTTACATAATCACAATATTATGAAATGGCATTCACATGTACATTCCGTTAACATTACAAACAAGTTGTAAGAGCAAATGCCATGCTACCACAAACGCAATGTAAATTTAATAACGCAAATGCTATGTAAACTCAATCGCAATGTTACCGCAAAAGCAATTTAAACATAAATCGTGATGTGAAAATATCTAAATTACATTCACACAACATGACGTTTACATAGTGTTTGTAGTTACATTGTATTTACATTTAACTTACATTTGCGATTATGCGGCATTTGCAATGACATGGCACTTTCGTCGCGTTTTGCTGATGGTTGCGTTTACTCGGCGTTTGCATCATGTTTACATTGTGTTTATGTGGCACTTGCATCAGTTTTACACTTACATTTACATAGTGTTTGCATTTACTTTGCATTTGTTTGGCATTTGCATTGCATTTATGCCACATTTGCATTGCTCCTACCTTACGTTTGCGTTGAGGGTACGGCGCATTTTCATCGTGGTTACTGCCTAACATGATGTTTGCGTTGAATTGATTCCTGCAAGGCATTTCTGTTACTTATACACTTACAACAACATACAGTGTGCGTTTTCGGTGCTTTTACTCTTACATGGCACTTGCATCATGTTTGTGTAGCATTTACGCATATGTGCTGTTTGCATCCAGTTTGTGTCGTGTTTATTCTTACATGACATTTGCATTTGTGTTACATTTGCATCATGGATATGCTTATGCTTAAGTGGGGTTTGCGTCACATTTACACTTGCGTGGTGTTTGTGTTGCTTTTACGATTATGCAGCATTTGCAGTTATGTTGCATTTGCATTGCATTTACATTTACATGCTGTTTGTGCTTATGTCATATTGAATCACGTTTGCACTTATGTGGTGTTTGCGCTTATGTCTCGTTTACACTTATATTTACTTGGCCCATTCATTTGCATTTTAGAGACATTTGCATTTTATGGCTCATTCGCATCACGTTTACATTTGTGTCATTTTTATGTGTCTTATGTATCGCATTTGCTTTTATGAGGAGTTTGTGTCGCATTAACATTGCATTTATGTCGCATTTGTAGTTTATGCAGCGTTTGTGTTGCGCTAATGTTCTATTTGCATTTTGCAGGAAGTTTGCTTCATGTTCACAGAAGGCGGAAGGATTTTGGCATTAGCAAAACACAATTACCTGTCACAACTGGTACAAGACCCAACCAGACGGAGGAGCTCCTAGACCTTATCTTGACCTATAGACCAGAAAGTGTATCAAAATTACAGGTTGAGGGTCACCTAAGTAACAGTGACCACAACATCATTCACTTTGAATTATTCTACAATATGCCTTTCGGAAGAGGGGCAACAGGAACTGGGAGTCATAGTGGAGAGAGATAAGGCAAGAGCCATTCTATTGAATGTTCATACCAAACACAGTACAGGCAGTAACCCTGGGTTACGTACAAGATAGATTCCATAGGTTTGTTCTTATGTTGAATTTATTCTAGTCTAACATTGGTTGTTGGAAAATATTTGAGAGATTTATTAGAGATGCTAATATTGAATATTTCACTGACATAACCTTATCAGCATGGGTTTATGAGGGATTGGTCCTGTCAGACTAATCTCATCTGGTTCTATGAGGAGCTAAGTTCTAGACTGGACCTGGGGGAGGCTGTGGATAATGTATATATGGACTTTCCAAAGGCATTTGATACAGTGCTGTAGAATGGGGGTCAGCTCACCTTCCAGCATGAGTGTCCTTGTACGGCATGGATCGCCCCTCTGTGCGGGCGGTATACTTTAGCTTGCTTATATCAGCCATGATTAAGGACGGCTAGTCTGTCCGAAATGCGTTGGCGTTATTTCCCTGCTGTGGATTTTAAATATGTGCCTCAATAAAGAATTTTGAAGTGTCCTGGAACTGGCTGGATATCGGACTTTTCTTTCACATTTGATACAGTGCTGCATAAAAAAATCAGAACATAAAATTAGGCTGCTCGGACTAGGGTAAAAATCTGTGTATTTGGGTTAGCAGATGGCCTAGCGATAGAAAACAGGGGGTTGTCATTAATGGCACATTATCAAATTGGGTTGAAATTACCAGTGGTCAGTATTGGAGTCAACTCTATAATATTTTCATTAATAGAGGGATTATGCAGAGTTTCAATATGTGCAGATAATACTAAACTCTGTAAAGTAATTAATACAGAGGAGGATAGTATAATATTACAGTTTGTGGAAACTGGAGGAATGGGCTGACAAATGGCAGATGAGATTTAACATGGATGAATATATGGTAATGCACTTGGATCTAGGAAATGAAAATTATGTTTTTAAATGATACATTTCTTGTTAAAACTCATGGGCTAAAAAGACTTGGGGTTATTGATGGAAAGTAACTTAAGTTATTGACAAGTGACAGGCATAAGCTGCTAAAGCAAGTAAAATTATGGGATGTATCAAGAGAGGAATAGATTCTCATGATAAGGACATAGTTTTGCCCTTATACAAATCACTGGTTAGACCACACACGGAATACTGTGTACAGTTTTGGGCACTACTATATAAAAAGGACATATTAGAACTGGTACTGGTCCAGAGGAGAGCAACCAAGATTAGAAAGGGAATGGGAGGACTAGAATACAATGACAGATTACTAAACTTGTGGTTATTCAGTTAAGATACAGCACAACACAATACCTCATTACATTGTGCAAATACCTGAATAGGAAGTATAGGGACCTCTCCAAATATCTTTTCACATCTAGGCCTGCGGCCAGTTCTACCATCACCATAGACAGGGATTCTTTACTGTAAGAGCAGTGAGACTGTGGAACTCTCTGCCGCAAGATTCTGTAATGGCTGATAATTTGTTCAATAGGGACCTGGATGCTTTCTGGAGAGCAATAATATTCAATTGAATGGAAATAAAACTCTTTGTAACTAGTTTCTGTTGATCCAGGGAGTTATTGTGATCTCCATTTTAGTGATCAGAAAGGAATTTTACCCTGTTTAACCCCTTAAGGACCAGGCTCTTTTTTGTTTTTGCGTTTTTATTTTTCGCTCCCCACCTTCAAAAATCTATAACTTTTTTATTTTTCCATGTAAAGAGCTGTGTGATGGCTTATTTCCTGCATAACAAATAGCACTTCGTAGTGGTAGTATTCAATATTCCATGCTATGTACTGGGAACCGGGAAAAAAATTCTAAATGCAGTGAAAATGATGAAAAAACACATTTGCGCCATTCGACCGCATTAGTGAATATGAATGCGCTTTTGAAAAACGTTTCAGAAGCGGCAGTAGTCTGAAAGATATTTGGGAACATTGGAAGAGATAGAGTTGTGTTTTTTTTTTTTTTTTTTTGGGGGGGGGGGGCGCGAACCGTTAGGGGGTGGGGGGGGGGCGTTTATGGGAAAAGGGGAATAAATAGGGGTTCCAAGAAATGCATCGGTTACGCTGCTAAGTTATTCCGTATAGAAGATATGGTTAGCGCCTTGGACGAGAAAGATAATGGTTACCGATGCGTTACCGTGTTTAAATATGTAAGATGCTATGTATAGAACACTTTATTGTAGAAGGATGTGTATTTTTGTATGTGAAAACCCAATAAAGCTTTAAAAAAAGAGGAAGAAAAAAGAAAAAGACAAGAAGAGAAAAAGAGAAAAAAAAAAAACAAGTCACAATGAGACCAAAAGCTTCCAAGGCAACCGATTGTGGCCCACTGATGATGTCACGGAGGCAGCAATCAGCCATCAAAGCCCAACCTCAGCAGTAACAGGAAGGTGTCAGCAGTATCATACAGTGAGCTCTATCCATACACCCCCTGCAGCACCAGGACATTATGGTAAGTCCTGGTGCATGTAGAGGTTTGAGATCCAAAAAAATGGGGGAGAGAAAGAAAAAAGTCAACAAGCACAGTAGTACATACAGTAAATAGTTAATTTAAATTTGTGTGCAACTGCTTTATTGTTAATCCTTGGTCCCATTACAGCAAAAAAAAGTTTCAACTCCAATTGTCACTGGGGCCAAATATTTTTTGTCTGGATCTACAATTATAAAATATACAGTTTTGACTTGCATACAAATTCAACTTAAGAACAAACCCTTCGGACCCTATCTGTATGAACCCCGGGGACTGCATGTATCAGCTTTTGTAATTTTACAAAAGTCCATGCAGGCATGATGTTTTTTTGAGGGGGCCAGCCAGATATGTGCATGGGTTACAGTTGCTTAATGTTAACACCATAAACTGTTTTACTATGAGACTATTGAGCCTGTAAGGGACAACCTATATTGCTAGGAATTTATATTGCGTATGCACTTACCATATTCTATTTTCTCTTAACATGTGATATTCTGTAACGGAGTGTCTAAATACAAGTTTCCGACGTTAGGCATTTGTCCATGTGCCAGTGTTAAAGCTACAACTAAGAAACTAAGCTAATTTAAGAACTGATCCTTGCAATGGCATTATGTTCATAAATATTTTGGAAATAAAGTGTATAAGAATATTTTTCTATGGAGCCAAAAAAAAAAAAAAAAAAATGAAAAAACAATTGCGCAATTTCTTATGGGCTGGTTTACAGCTTCACTGTTGCGCCACAAATGACAAGTTATTCATTGATGGGTCATACGATCACGTTGGGTGATATCAAATTTGATAGTTTTAAAATTTTTTCATACATTTACAAAAATTAAAAAACCTCATGTACGAAAAAAAATGTGTTTTTAATTTGGATTTGTTTTTTTACTTGTTTATTTATATTTAGATCAGTTCTAGGGAAAGGGGGGGGAATTGAATTTATGTTTTTTTAATATAATTTTTTTGTACTTTTTGTAATTTATTTTTTTTACTATTTTTCAGACTCCCCTAGGGGTGACTGTAAAGAGAACCATCATTCGCAATAACCCCCTAACTAAATATTATTTCATAAAATGCAATTAGAGTAGCATGACTCTATCCCTTCAGTTCCATTTACAGCTGTAAACCTAAGCAATGAGGTCCTAAAGCTGTATGCAAATGGACCTGTGAAATGTCCACTGAAGCCATTAGAATATGAAAGCTGTACCACTCTATTCATGAGTGGGAGGCCAGCCACACCCCAGTGATGGATGACAGTCGTATCATGATGTGAGGCTGTATAATGAGGCTTCCTGGTGCTGGTGGCCCACACCCCCTGAGCCTGTGTGTGCACTGTGTGGCGGGTTTAGGAGAGATACAACAGCTCAGCGACATGTCCAGCAGAACATGTCAGATTCATGTGTAGCTGATGTCTGTGTATTAGGGAAGAAGCAGTCAGCAGATATGCAGCACACACTAGCATACTTTTAATATACCTTAACACAGACATGAGCGGGGGCGGAGAGGGGAGGGGGGTAACAGGGGGTGGTGAACTCACTGCTCTGACCATGTGACCAGCACTCATTTAATGATAAAAAATAGATGATTTTACAAATGAAAATATATTGAATAACTAGATTAAAGGCTGGGATGGTCCTGGAGCTGCTTCAACAGGTCGTGAGTGACAGGACAAGTGGCAGAGGACCTGATGCCAGGTTTGTCCTTAACTTAGGTGTCTATTGATCTACCATATATGCCCTACCTACAGTATTATGGCAGTGTATATGGGGATTTTGCTCACATCTTTTATCAGGTGCAATAGAACATTATACTAGTAGCCGGAGAGATGATAGCCTCGATCTTGTGTGATCGAGGTTGTCATGACAGCGGGATCGCCGCTCCCCCAAGAAGTCAGGGGGAGCGAGATCAGAGCCAAGGATGGCGGCAACAACGGGGCCGCCGGGCTCTTCTTTAATGCCGCGGCAGTTTTGCCGGCGGCGATCCAACGGGTTTAAAACCGCGATGGTGGAGAGCACTGATAGCCTTGGTGATAGCGAAGGGCATTTGCTTCATTATGAAGCAAAGCCCGGTGAGTATGAAGAGGGTCAGCCCGTGAGCCCTCTCATACGCCCAGGCGCAGCAAGACGTAAGGTTACGTCTTATTGCGATATGGGGTTAAGGTTAATTAGGATTAGCCTTAAACTCTGCTTTAACTGCTTTTCTTTTGCTTTAACACTGCATAATTTAATAGATTGGACTTGATGTGCTGATAGCAACTTGTAATGAAGGGGTTAACCCGAGAGACCTCGGGTCTTCAGAAGACCCGAGGCTGCCTGCGACGGATTTGAGGTCTCTGAAAGTCATGGGGAGCGACGATCTCAGAAGCTGGCGGCGCGAAGGGCCGCCATCTTTTTGAAGCCGGCAGAAAGACTCTACCGGCTATTATGGAGAGGGCACAGCCCGGGAGCCATCTCCATGACAATGCACCTGCAGGGACGTAGTATTAGTTCACATGTCGGTAAGAGGTTAAAGAGTAGCGGCTGCATTTCTGGCCTTAGGCTTATACTCAATAGTCAATATGTTCTCCCAGTTTTTTGTGGTGGGAAAACTTGGAAAAATTGGCAGTGCATCAAATACTTATTTTTGAGATTATAATCCTTTTTAGTCCTTTACTTATTTTTTTTTTACAAAGGACAACAATCTGCTTTGTTCATTTCGACAAATGTGTTCATTAGGGTTGCCTCAGGTTAACTGTAACCCTGTCCTCTAATTTTTATGCTTAGTTTTGGAATGATGACAGCGTGGGATATCCACATTTTCAAAGGTTTGTCAGTGGAATCCCATCCACATGATCCATGAAAAACAGCAGAGGAACTGACTGTAATGTAGTTTCAATCATAATTGTTAATTCTGATGCAGATGCCCGCTTCTGGTTTCTGCAAGATTAGATCTTGCTTAAATCTGCGTGGGCCTCTGCAACTATCCTTATGTCTAAGGCCGTAGGAAATCAAAATATTACAAAAACTTTACAAATTTAGAGTTAGAGGGGCTAATAATACAGTTTTCTTTTGTCAGTTTAACATTCATTTGCTTGTATGACAATAAACTAAATACATGTTACATTTAATACATCTAGAAATGCAGGGATTGATGTGCAATTTTCCTACACTACAAGTACTCACTACTGTAATAATTTTGGACAGAGTTCGTTGGAAAACTTAATCATACAACGTGTGAAAATTTTAGCAAGTGTGCATTATCTAGGAAACAAAGAGATAAACAATGCAAAGATAGCAGTAGTTTTAATAACTTATGAGTGACCGAGTGAGGGTTCTGGATAACCACAGGGTATTGCAGAAAACCACTCCTATAAATTTCTCCACATAATCCTTTTAATATATGTTATTTTCAACTGCTTTAAAAGATGATTAGAGCCACTGACATAAGGAAACTTAGAGCAATGTAAAAGTGCATGTCTTCTACATTGTTTACCACATTAAAAATATTCAGCCTATTATATCTCAGTGCTCTTTTTTGGGTCACTCTGCTTACAGCAATCAAACCAGGATATGTGCAATAAAATGAAAATGTGCTCTAACAGAGAGAAAATGCAATACACAAAATAAACAGTAATAAACAATCCTTGATAGGAAAATTGTAAGGGGATACCAGGACCTTGTTTTAGAGACCCACATACTTGGCAAAAGACCCATCATGGGAAAATTCTTATTTATCTTTGTTATTTGATAAAGTGACTTTTAAATCTGAAACCCTTTGTAAAGATAATGTTCCCCTTTAAACTAGATAAAGTAAAGGCCTAATTTAGGATGTCATGTTTGGTCTGTGATGTGAAATTAAAAGCACTACTCTGTTTCATGAGTTGGGTTTGCGTCCATCTGTTGACACACCCAAATTGGCCTTAAGTATGGTCACCTGATTAGGATCAATCTGACCAGAATGTAGTGGAGCTGAATGGTGATATAAATTCCAACATACAAGTTCTGCTTGGTCCCTGATAAACAGGGATTGTCAAACATGCATCAAAGAAAGCGACCAGAGCGATAAGCCAATTGTTTGTACTGTGCAATTTTAAAAGCCTCGGTCAGGCGTTCAGGGGTAGTGGACCCACGTACCACTCTGGCGATGACGTCGTATCCGACACTGGGAGCGGAGTCTAAGTGGCACCCGTTGTAACCAGAGCCTGCATCAAAGCGGGTTGGACTTGTGCAGTGGATACCCACTAGGTCTCTTAAGGCGCAACTTTGCTTGCGGGGTGGCCGAGACGCAGTAAAGAATCATAGAGCAGAAAGAAACGTGGTCGTGGACAGGGCAGGATGTCAGGGCAGGCAGCACAGGATCAAAGTCGGGAACGCAGAAGAAGGTCGGACAGGGGGCAAAAAAAAAAGCATTCAGAGTCAGAACTAGAAGGAAGGTCACAACACGGGAATCACCACAGGCAATAAAAGAGTAAACGCTTTCTGACAGCACATAGAGCACAACCTCTGGCAGGGAACCAGGAATGTAACAGAGAAGCAGCCACCAGCGCCAATGTCACCGCTTGGCCCTTAAATGCTCAGGACGCCGGGGCCCAACGCCCTAAGAGGAGGAAGGGTGGTGCACCAGAGCGTGCGGACACATTGCCACTGCACAGGGGTAAGCTGCTCTCGGGATCTTAGGCACGGAAGGCACACGAGTGTGCCTTGCACTGGTAACATGTGTCACCGACACCTGACACACATATTTTTCTTTGTTCCTGTCAATATAGCGGTTTATCTTTCCACAGGCACATGTAGTGATGTGAGTGTATGGAAAAGTGGATTATCCCTTTGCAGGTGTCGTGTACATGGAAATGGTTCGATGTGAATCTCACATATCTTACCGCTTTTGGTGTGCTTTTCAATGACCAAAAAACACACATCTAAAAATCCAAATCTGCTTTGAATCTTTTTATTCTGTGATCTTTTTGAACGGTAACGGACTTTAGATGCAGTATAACTGAAGTTGTTGTGGTAAATTTGCCTCATATATAGGTAGACTATTATATAACTATCATCCAAACTCGGATGGTTCACAAGCTTTTAGCCTCCTGATACAGCCGTTTCAATTCAATTAGTGACTGTGTTCAACCTTTATATGCTTATGCAGTTTTATTGTCTTTTATTGCTTCATTATTTCATTTGTTCAAATCAAAAATTACTTTGAAAGATTGTGGCTGTGAAGATGTTTTTTCGACTTACTGTTGTCCTAAAGTGTGTATCAGTTATGCATTAACTTTCAGTTGAATATCACCTTATAGTGGTGAAAACGGTCATTAAGAAGATGGACATGCTTAAGACGTGTATTCACCCCACCAAAGAAAATAGTCACAGACTACTAATTTTGCCCACAGTCACATCTAATTTCTACCATTTTTGATGTCTCTTATATGGTCAAAGCTTAAATATGATGTCTGATTGTGCCGATTTTTTGTCTGTGGCGATTGGAAGGCTGCTAGTCTGGGATCCTTGAGTGTAGTTGGAAGTAGATTGCTTGAATTGTAAGGCCTGACTCTTCGATCCCAAACCGCGCCAATGTTTTTTATAAAACAATTGCAGGAATTTCATCGAACAGGGCATAGAAAGCGATATTTTCCTCAGGCCAGTAGACCAGCTATTATATGTTTTCCGGATGTGCCGTAAAGATCGCCGTAGATCAGAATACCTAATCAAATAGCCGTGTACTCTGGTCATTGATTTTGTGGAGCGCTAAAATCTACCTATCTTGTACTGTGGCCCTAAGTAACAGTGACGCCAGCAGAAGCAATCTGGATTTCATAGTTCAGTTTAGTGACCACGTTCACTTAAGTATCATGTTGAGCTGGTAAACCAACAATATATCCGTCAAGAGCTGAGAGATAAGGCTTAGTCAGTGCTGTTATACTCACACTGAGTGTTTGCCAACGCATTATTTATTTGCATGTAATCATTGTTATAATGCTACATCTAAGGAACATTCTATGCCAGTGCACAGGAAACAATTTCTGAGCTCAATTGATATTTAGTTTGGGATTTCTCTACTTTATATGGCTTGTTCGTTACAGAATTTTAACCTATGCCCAGTCACCTCATGTTTGCCAACAGGGCACACTAAAGGGGGTCTGTCCATTGTCAGCAACCATGAATGTTATTGCTGTTCAGATGCATAAAATGTATACAATTTTCAATATACTGTTCGTAGTTAATTGCTCACAGTTTTCTGTGCTGTCCTTCTATAGTAACGCTTCTTGACTACATTCAGAGGACCGAATCTGACATGGGTCACCAGCGAGGCGGCCGAAGGTGAAGCATCTAAAATGTGACATCGAATATCAAAGCTGTGTGATATCACAATTCAGGCACCTGGTGTGACCATGGTCCGATATTATGTCCTCTGGAGTGACATAAACGCTTTCTGTAGGATGACAGAAGAGAGAACATCTAGAAAACCAGAGGGAATTTTACAGAAGAGTACCGTATAGTAAAGTGGTATATTTTAAAATACAAAACAATAACATTAATTTGCTAATTGCAAAATCCCATTAACAGTTTTCTGGGTTCCCCTGATTTGTTGTTTTATAGAAATTTTAATAAGTCATTTTAATGCAAATTAAGCTTCTGAGTACACTTGATGCTGGGCCGTAACCGCTAGGGCACCGTGTATCTCACCCTCTGTTATGCCCATAATCTGCGCACAAGTAATAACTATGCCATAAAGAACTGTTATAAAAGAACCAGTCGGACTATGTTCCTATTCCATTTCAGATCCAAGAGACCAAACTAATCACCCACATGTGGATGCTTTTGGGATAGTTCTATCATATTGCTCTGATTTAAATATATTTGGGCCCACAGTATGTAACGAAACATGTGAAAAAAGCTATACATCATTAGGTATAATAATCTAAACCAAAACCGAAGCTGTGCCCGTCTTGTGGGTCTCTGCTCTTTCATATTAATAAAGTAATTGAGAACCATAATGCTGCCACATAACAAGTACTATTTAATGACATAATGAATATAAAACTTTTAAAACGTACTTACACTAATGTGCATACTAGTATCCACCAAGTCATTTGTCATGCAATCTCTAAATGAGAACTGTCCAATCATTCCATAACCATAACATCAATTGTTTGGTCAGTAAGTGAATATTGAGACGTCATAGAATAAGGGGGAAGGTAAAAATGTTCGGGTGTGCGTCATTCTAGTTTAAGATATATGTCATTAAACAAGCATGGGATCACTCATGTGCAACCCATAGGAAGCAAGAGATCCATACCCCTTACGCCGGAACCTGAAATTTTGGAAGAGTTATAAGCATGTATAGGGAATTAAATGCCTTGATGTTTCCACACTTATGGGGACCAAATCATAATAGGAGGGGGTCGGGGGGGTTGTGGGTTTTCGGGCAGAATGGACTTTAAAGTGGTCTGGAATAAAACTAAAAGGGGCCATTCTGTGGGCAGGTCAAAACAAGATAGCGTGGTCATGTAATGTGCATGGAGTTACTAAACTCCATACAATTGTTTTGATGTCTGAATACAACATGAAAGAGACTCATACTACCGATCCTTACAGGAATAAAGCTCTTTATAACTAATACTGCCCTAAGTAAAATATAGGTAGCACACATATTTATGACAGATACTAACTGACGATAATACGCTCCCTATGTACAGGATAAACTACGTATAATAACATTGCCCCCTAATGGTATCAAGAATAATATCTACTATAATCCAGCCCCCTTGTACAAACTATAACTACGTACCATAATCTGCCCCTATGTACAAAGAATAAACTACTGATATAATCACTGCCCTATGTACAGAGAAAAACTCGGAAATACTGCCCCTATGTACAAGAATATAACGTAACCTTAATCGTAGTAGGGGCGACGCCGCCCCCCCCGCTAGTCACTAGCCACCCCCCACAATATACTAGCAGCCCCCTGTGATATTGCCGCCCGTGTGCCACCCGCAACCCCCAGTAAATTCACCAGTACCCCAGTATATTTCAGCCAGCCCCCCAGCTAGTAAGCCAGCCCCCAGTTACAGGTGCCCCCCATCATACAGCCAACCACTGTAGTATATAGCCAGCCAGCCCCCCAATATAAAAATAAGAACAGACAGTCCACCCCAGTATAGCCAGCAAGTCAGAATACCCCACCAGATATACCAAAACAGCCTTTCCCCATATATAGTAGGACATCCATCCAGAGCCCCCCCCGCTCCCAGTATAATAGCCTGCCAGCCCCCCCCCCCAAGGATATAGTGGCCAGCCCCCAAGTAATATGCGCTCCTCCCCTTAACAGCCAGCTAGTCACCCCTGTATACAGCCCCCAGCCCCACTGTATACAGCACCCTGGTCCCCCTGCTGGTATACAGCCAGCCCCTTTCTGGTATACAGCCAGGCCCCTATGGCAGCACCCACCCCCCCATTATACGCCAGCCCCCTCTGGTAAACAGACTCTCCCCCTGTAAACCGCAGCCCCCCTGGATTCAGCCGACCTCCACCACCAGTACATGCAAATAAAAAACGGAAAACTCAACCGTTTTCCGACGCTTCCCCTGCTGCTCCGCTACATGATCCAGTCCAGCCACGGTGACAGCTCCATCAGCTGCCGTGTCATAGTCTGCGACGCCGACGCATATGGAGCTGTCACCGCGGCCGGACTGGATCATGTAGCGGGGCAGCTGGGGAAGCGTCGGAAGGAGTTTCATGTTTATTTATTTTACACCATATATATATATATAATAATAGTTATATAATAATTTTCCCTTACTCCCTAATAGAATTTTTCAGAAGGCGACGGGGCAGGAGTAACCGCGAACGATAACGGAAATCGGTGTGGGAGCAAAGCTACCTCACCCACATAGCCTTTGTAAAAAATGGCATATTAGTATAAAGTTAGATATATTAGGAAGTCTTATAGATATGGTTAAACAATTGTCGGGCTTTAAATGTTTGTAGGAGCCTAAACGACTTCTACTACATAGGTCATTCCTATGGTTGTTTCTTTAGTGACATCACCGAAGGTCGCAGCCATGATATGTAGGCATCCAGGAACCTTATCCACGGGATCCAATCCATTGCAGAACCCCTATATTGTTACCACAACTGCTATACTGTAAGTATCGAAGTGATTTACCCCCCCACCTTTCCCTAAAATACAAATAAAACAAACATAAATATTAAGGTATTGTCCACATTCTAAACTGCCTTCTCTATACAAATATAACAAATAGTTTTTTGTTCTTGCAAAAATTCTTCAGCCCATTCCTGCCAGCAGAGGAGGGGCGTGTTTTAATAGAAAATATGACACTTTTCTCTCATCTGGTACAATCCATATAAGACTTGAAATGCTTGCTTCCAATAATAAATTAAGGTCGGAGACTCAGGCACAACAAACTGGCAAAGAGATTTTCTGATTGGGCAGATAGGGATCTTTCCAATGATCTTTTTACCTAGGCAGTGGGCAGAACAAGGGATGCATTCTCTATGCCAGGAAGGGCTCGGTACAATTGAAAATGCCCAAAATGGTATTCCAGGCGCAAAATCCGTCTGTACTAACCTAGACCATACGAGCTGCTAACGAATGTATATCCACAGCATTCTGAGCTTCACCATTTAAACGCTAAGATGGACAAGAATGGCGGAGTATACAGATGAAAAAGAATTCAGCAGTCAGATATATACCCAGAGCCGGATCATCATTGGCGCTATTGGAGCGTTAGCGCCGGGCCCCCGGATATATAGGTAGGGGCCCCGGGCTCCGCCAATAGCGCTAATGCTCAGTCCTCCAGCGTGGGCACCACCGAAGGCCCCGAACCTCGCACTTGGATCGGGCGAGCCTCGTCCGTCGGACAGGAAGCTCTGACCATTCATGTTATCAGGCTCGGTGGCGGCCGGGAAACGGCGTCGAGCACTATACTGCCTGGAGCGATGTGGCCGGAAACCATCCCCGTGCGCACATCTCGCTCCATGAATGGGATGTCGCGGGCCGCGCGTGAACGTCACACGGGCAGCGGCACACCCTTTTTTTCCGTCCGGACGCAGGACGAGGAAAGTAAGCCTGCGCCAGAGGTGAGTATGGGGGGGGGGAGGGTTTTTTTTTTTCATCAAACAGCAGTAAAACTGGTGGGGGCTTATTGTATAAAGATCATCGTGGTAGAAGGGGATCGGGGAGCAGAACATGAAGTCATTTATTGTGGGGGGCAGCATATTATAATTCATGTGGGGATATTATATAATTCATTGTGGGGAGTATTCATATAACTTCATTTGGGGGGAGGATATCATATAATCTTGTGGGGGAGGGTATCATATAATCATGGGGCGGGAGGTATCAGATAATCATTGTGGGGAGGTATCATATAATTCTTGTGGGGGGTAGTCACTGGGGGATATCATATTCATTGTGGGGAGATTATTGGTGGGGGGGTGTAAATATTTTCCCCCCATTGTGGAGGGCGCATAATTATATAATCAGTTGGTGGGAGGATAGAACTAATTCATTGTGGGAGGGCAGCATATTATATAATTTATTGTGGGTAAGATAATATAATTATTGTGATGGTGGGGGGGGGTAATAGTAATTCATGTGGGGGATGTCAATAATTCATTGTGGGGGGCAGCATTCTATATTAATTCAATTGTGGGGGAGGATATCATAGCAATTCATGTGGGGGGAACATATGAAAATAATTAACTGGTTCACAGCACGCAGCGGTACTGCATGGAGAGGGCCACGGCTGAACCTCTCCTAGCCGGTAAGTCTTTGCTGCATATGAGACAAGACTTAGGGTGATGTCCAGACGTGGCGCTTGTTCTCCTGGCAATGCAGACAAAGCCGTGCCCCCGGGGCGGCCTGGGCCCCCAATCGGAAAACAATCCAAACAAAAAAATTCCCCCCCTGCGTTTTATGGAAACCCTGGCGATCGGGAATGAGTCGCTGGTGGTTTGCGTTATTTAATAGAAACGCAGAGATGCGATTGGGCCGCAGCCGACCCTGGGGCACGGCTTTCTGCATTGGCAAGCGCGCAAGCGGCACGTCCTGACAATCACCCCTTCCAGGTAACACCCGCAGTCGTGCAACCACAACGCGGGTGTTTTTCACCGTGATCGTGCCTCAAAGCAACCAGCGCTTCAAAAAGATGTTGGCGCCATGCAGGTTCGTCGTCCCCGTCTCGAGGAGCCGGCGATCGCTCGGCCATCCCGCTGGTCTTCGAAGAAGAAGTAGGCTGTTTCGTTTTAAACCATCCCCCTCATTGCAATGTGCTGATAGCACATGTAATGATGAGGAGGAAATCCCACCCTATGCAGTATGATGATAGGATCGGATCAGAAACCTAGGGTTTAAGTAACCCTAGGGAGTATGAAAAATAGTAAAATAAAAAAGTTTTAAAAAAATTATAATAAAAAACCCTAAAAATTCGTCTTTCCCAGAAATGATTAGAAATATAAATGAACGTATAAAAATCATAGACAATACGTAGCACCGCATCCGAAAAAGTGCCCGATCTCTAAAATATATTAACTTGTTTTCCTGCTCTAAGCCGTAACGGGGACAAATAGTGCCCAAAATTGAAAATGGCACTTTTTTGCCATTTTGAAAACATTTTTCAAAAATCTATAAAAAAGTGATCAAAAGGTTCGAACAGTCACTAAAAATGAATCATTGAAAATATTGTCAAATGTCGCAAAAAACCCCACCCACCTGTAATTTTCAAGCCCACAGAATACGGCACAATGCGTGTGTTTTCACCATTTTCACTGCATTGTGAATTTTTTCCGCTTCCGATGTACACGCATGGAGAATTACACTACCATACCATGAAGTGCATTTGTTACCAAGAAAACAAGCCGTCACCACAGTCTCTTTACTGTAAAAAATATAAAAAGTTATACATTTTTGATGGTGGGAGTGAAAGGAAATGAAAATACGGTAAAGGGTCCTTAACCGGTTACTTGTGTGGGGGCAGCAGATCAAATAATGTATTTTAGTATTCAACAGTCATCTAGTATATTGAAATTTTAACATCTCACGCGTACCAATCGGACCTGGAGCTGTTGTCTAAATGAGCAACCGTACTAATGAAGCGCTATGGGGAACTCTTGTGTAGCATTATAGGTCACAGTTGGACAGTTGTGGTGGAGGGGATATATTGATTATGTGGGGGTACGTGTGCATTGTGTGGAGGGTATATAGATATATGTGGTGGGTACAGTGTGGTCAGTGTGGGTGAGGGGTATATATGATATATGTGGGGGGTCATATATGAATATTTGGGGGCACCAGTGGCGTCGTTGTGGTGTGAGGGATAGAGTGATATAGTGGTGGGTCACAGTTAGGGTCAGTTGTGGTGTGAGGGGAATAATGATACTTGTGGGCGCACAGTGTGGTCAGTAGTGGTGTGAGGGGTGTATATGATATATGTGGGGGGCACAGTGTGTACAGTTGTGTGTTATGGGTCTATATGAATAGTGTGGAGCACAGTGTGGCGTATGTTTGATGTTGAGAGGGTATTTGATCATATGTGAGGGGTCACAGTGTGGTCCATTTGGTTGTGAGGGGTGGTATTGATATATTGTGGGGGCACATGTGGTCAGCATTGTTGTGTGAGGGGTATATGATATATGTGGTGGTCACAGGGGTCAGTTGTGGTGTGAGGTGGTTATATGATATAGTGGGGGCCATGGGGTGATTGGGTTTATGAATGTGGGCATTCGTTGTGAATGTAAAGAGTGTATATTAGGGCAGTGGTATTAGTGATTGATATATGATTGTTGGGGCACAGTGTGGTCAGTTGTTGATTGAGGGGTATATATGATATATGTGGGGGCACAGTGTGGTCAGTTTTGGTGTAAGGGGTATATATGATATATGTGGGGACACAGTGTGGTCAGTTGTGGTGTGAGGGGTATATATGATATATGTGGAGCACAGTGTGGTCAGTTGTGGTGTAAGGGGTATATATGATATATATGATATATACATGTTTGTTTTATAAACCCGCAGACATAGAGTCATGGATGGAAGAAGTCTCCTGAAAGATCAGACAGGAGGGAAGAGACCACAACAGGGACGTCAATAGGTAAGTGATTGGATCACACTGCGGCCTCTGTGCAGGACTGGTATCTACTACTATATGGTCACTATATGGTGGTACGTACTGGTCTGTGTGAGGTTATGATATAGTATTGCAGTATTATTCAGTTATTATGTAGTGGTGATAATCATGATGTAATGTTATTATTTGGGCCTTGTACAGAGGTGTCATTAGTGATATTGTCCTGTGCTCGGTGGTGTTTGTATAATAATATGGCAGTAAAGATCATCAATAAATGGAGTTTATATGTGGTAAATTATTGGTAATACTGGTCTGTGTATAGAGTCTTGTGCTCATTATCAGGATGTTGGTATTATCTTTATGTTGTGGTGATGCTGTGTGCTGCATTTTGGAGGGATCATTTATAAATAGCAGCGCTATTGTTTGGAATATTGGCCTTATGGTAGTTTTAATTGGTTACAGTATTGTGGTATCATTATTTTATAATAGTATGGCGGGAGTATTTTTTGGTTTCTAATATCTCTAGAGCTTTTTAACAGTATAACTATGTGGTACCTTTTTTACTTATATTGTTGTGGGAGGGGGCCCCGCATTGGCTGCCGAGCTGGGGGGCCCCATCTTAAATGAGGTGCTCCATACCGCTGGGACCCTTAATCTGGCCCTGTATATACCACTGAAAAGGCTGTGAGTATGCAGATGATAAAGTCTTCAGCAGAGATAAGAACCATTGAAAATGCTGTGAACTACATGAATGTCAGACTATACAAATAAAAAAGGCATTCATAGAAACTTTATTGAACCATTATGGGACAGATGACCAACAAACTGCTGCTCCGATACAGTTGTGTATTTTGTGTAACGAAAGCAATAAGTGGTGCTAATTTCAGTACCAATATGCTAATTAGGCTCTTTATTATAAGATGGATTCCCCAAGTTGTCAGATCTAGTTTAGGATCACCCACATTAGAGAGACAATTTACCATTATCATAACTGCTCTACAATCAGTGGAAGGACAACTATTAATGATAATAATGACTACTAATAATGAAAAAGTTTGCTTATAGTTGTCAAACGTTAATTAAAGTAAGTAATTCAACCGGTAGCATCAAACTTTTTTTATGCAAAAACATCAAAAAGTTTTGCTTGTGATACAGTATTTTATAATATTGTATATTTTTGAGAATAGTGCACAGATCCAGTTCCATTGGGTCGTGTGGGAAGTGCTCCTGTTAAGTTACCAGGGAACTATCAGATCCATCTGTTTTATTCAGTAGCAATGTACCCAAGTACTATAGATATACTGCACCAGTCCATCAATCTAACCATAATTATTTGTTAAACATACTAAAGGAAATATCTGAGACATGAAATGTTGAAACCTACCTGAGAGTGACACAGCAGCTACAGCTTCCACTTTTTACAGTGCTGAGCCAGAGATATAATCTCCTGATCTCTGGCACTAAAAATATAAATACTTGAAAGGAAATATGACATTTCTAGTGTGGGAAAATTTATGTAGTGGAAAAAACAGCTGCTTAAGGTTTAAATGTAAAAATCTCTGCTTGAACTATAGAAGTAAAGAGAAGAAGCACATGTACTTTTTGTTAGTCACATAGAAGGTCAAAGTTATCTTATTCCTAAGACAGTGATCTGTGGTAGGTGAACAAAGGCCAAGAAAATGTCCTTTAAAGAGCTGTTTTTGTACCTAAGGATAGATATTGTTACATAGTGACTAGTAGAAACAGCCACCTACTGTGCTGTCAATTCTGTGGTTGGCTCCATTATAATTATTAGCCTATATATAACTGTATGGATATACAGTATATATATATAAGTAGTAGGTAGGTACCTTAGCAAATTGGATTTTCTTTCCTGTTAGTACCAAATTATAATCACAAAATGAAACTCGTTTGCGTTATACCAGAAAGTTGCAAGATGATGTCATGTGTTTGAGTTTCTGTCAGTTGTAATCTACAGTGTTTGTAAACATTTAGAAAAATATGTCATTTAGCTCTCAGGGTAGATAAGACCCAAAGCACATACTTTAGTAAGTAAGTAAAGTAAAAACCACATTGGTACAAAAAAGTGTACAATGTACATCATATTTCTCCACACACATTAGTAGAGTAAGGAACGCTGCTGAACAACATCAAGTCTTCCCTGGTAATGATAAATACAGTTTTTTATCATTCAAAAAGTTTAGAAATATTCCTAAATTAAAAAAATAATAATTCATAAAAATCACATGAAATAAACGTTGGTACAGTAAAAACCCATGTCATAAATATTATAGTTTCTGAAAAAAATGAAAACTTGGAATTAAACATATAAATTCCTTTTATAAATCAGTTTCACTGACCTGCTATTGGCTTTGATTCTATCTGCCATTAATAACCAAATGAGCCCTAAAGAGGTTGTCCTATCACTGCCTTTACTTCTAATATTTTCAAAAGTATTAATAATGCAAACATCTAGGGTAAATATTACTGTGCATCTTTATTATCAAGTAACTTTTTTCACACATAGCCGATCATTTTTTGTCAGGTAGTGGCCAACAGTAGAGAAAGTGATCCAGAGAATTCACATTTATTGGCAGTTTCCTACAAACCCAATAATGTTTTTGTTACCTCATTTTGATTAGTCGGGCCACAAGTGTCTCAAAGCTGTATGGAGTCTCTTTCCATCTTGCTGCTGGTACTACCATATGCTTGTTAATGATGGTTGTTAATGATTGTTGTTGATATCAATAATTCTCTAGCATCAGTAGAGCCCCATGACCACCCACACCACCCACCTAAATAACAGAAGAGGTTAACCCCTTATTCCTAAAGTCAGTTGCCAGAACCCTTGCATTTTCTACTTCTAGTTCTGCTGGCTGAGTACGACACCTAGGTATATCCTCTGCAGAGGGCTGAGTGCTTAATATCGTTCTGCCTCTTTGAGTTGGGGTGTATAACTTGTGCCAATAGGAGTAATCAATCAGCTGCTGGCAGTGCATCTAGGCATTGCATTTCAAATCATCTGTGACTTCATTCGGTGTCAGACAAGTTTCCTGGCCCATGGTGAACCACAAACTCTACTGTGCTTTTTGTTGTGATTCTGACCATTGGATTGTCTCCTGTACTAGACTTTTCTACTGCCTTACAATATTGTACCTTGCCTTTTAGTTTTAACTGATCTGACTATTTGTCTATCTTGTGTTTGTTTGTCTTGTCTGTTTTGTGCACATAACCAGGGTAGGGACTGTCACCCAGTTGTCGCCTTCTGTTTAGTGCAGGTGTGGCAAGTAGGCAGGGACTTAGATTGTGGGCTTGTACTTCCTCCCTGTCTTGTCACCAGTTTAACATAAAATCACCATTTTTAAAAGATACATGAACCTCTGTACTTGTGTCTGTCTTGTTCATTCTTCAAGTATATTAGGAAGTCATTATTTAAAAATATTCTTCACAGGGGTTGTCCAACTCACATAAAAATTTGCCCTTGAAATTGTAACACCGGGATGATCATAGGGTATCGACCCTTCAGTTCTATTTTTGTGGCTTGTTTTGATCTGTTTTGCACCTTTATTTCTAATTTATCTGAATTATTTTTCATCCTTTTTTTCTAGGCTCTATGTTGTGGCTAGGCTTTCTGTAGCATGGTGCTTGTAATACGAATAATGATTTGCAACAAAGTCACACAAAAAATCGGAATAGCATTCCAATAAAAACCTGGCTTAAAAAGTACCCACATTAAACATCTGTCTAACTGTGCTTTGGAAATCACAGAATCGATAGACATGTTAAGGTTATGCTTATGATTAAAAATGGAAACAAAATATTTAGAATGTGCTGCCAATTTTCCTCATCTCTCCACTGTGTAAGAACCTGAGAATATTTAGTTATGCATAAGAGGAAAACTATCACTACGAGTAACAAAATACAAACTACAAAGAAGACCATTGCTGCATTTAGGATGAAGAGGAGCGAAGGTGAGTATCTGTAGTTTGTTTTTTGTTATTCTTAGTGGTAGTTTTCCTTTAAATATAGATAGTAATGTGGAATAATACTTTTTAAAAATCATAAAAAATTCCTAAATAAATATTTTTCAAAAATTTGGTAAGTTTATGTTGACACCTTCCATTTAAAATATGTTAATGACACCTTACCATGCTATCAAGGAGGTTGTTAGTGGTTCTCTAATTAATGTTCAGTCATGCTATTGGGCATGGCAATAATCAGTGGCATAACAAACTCCAGGGGGCCCCACTGTGAAACCCTAAACCCTCACTACTGCTCCCCATCCCATATTTTAAACTTCAGAATACACAAATACCATATATACACTCCAGACATATGCACACATAAACTATATATGCAGTAAACTGTTTGGACATGATTAGGAATGGAACGGACTTGTGTATATAAGACCTCACAGGTCACAGTGCATATCAGAGCACTTGAGAATCATGAGGTCTAAAGAACTGCCTAAGGAGCCCAGAAACAGAATTGTGGCAAGGCACAGATATGGCCATGGTTACAAAAGATTTTCTGCGGCACTCAAGGTTCCTAAGAGCACATTTTAATAATACTTAAATAGAAGAAATTTGTGACTACCACAGCTCTTGCTCGACCTGCCCATCCAGCCAAACCAAGCAATCACGGGCGAAGAGCTTTGGTGAGAGGAGGAAAGAAGAAGCCCGGGATCACTGCGGCTGAGACATATGAAAGCCTGCATACATTCTGCAACAAAACACATGATGGATTCATAGAATAGAAAAAATTTGGATTCTCTGGTCTGATGAGATGCAGTTTTAACGTTTTGGTGTTATTTCTAAGCGTTATGTGGTGAGAAAACCAGGCACTGCTATCACCTTCCAAATACAATCCCAACAGTGAATCATGGTGGTGGCAACATCAAGCCATGTGTGTCAAACTCAATGTGACAGTAAACAGTTGACAATAGAAGATTATCATCAGTTTGTTCTCCTGGGACCCAAAGGTCTCAGGGGGCCTGAGGCTGCTCAAAATTGCAAATATGCTGACCTGACATTGTCAAATCAGGGCACAGAAGCTGGTACTGGCAGAGGTCACTAGCTCAACATTCTTCCCCAGCCGAGAAAGCATGTGACCTGCCTCCACCTCACACCAACATGAATGTAGAGGTGAAGAGGTGGAGCTTAACACAGACCACAGATATGGATTTGTGGTCAGTCCACATTTCCTGCCAAAAAGACCCTGGATTCTCACATGGTATTTGACACATATTTACCAGCAGAAAATCTGTCATACCACCGTGTGAATGGTTTGAATTGTTCCGTCACCTTATGAACACCATGCTTTATTGTATGTGACTGCTTTACAAACCCATACAATGCCGCTGATGTCAGTGATTAGTCCTGCAGTGACCTCTCCAGAGATTGCGGACAGCTCCAAGGCAACAACAACCGGAGTACAGACTATTATATGAACGCATTACTACCTCAATACCTCAAAGCAAGAATTATTTACCTTGGACAACCTCAAGTTTTGGGAGCAACCTGGGCCTATTCTCTACTTAATCTTCCACTGGCTGTTGGTGGACCTGCAATGAAAATTAGAGGTGTCCAGCTACTGGACAATATGCAATCCCACACCAGAAGTACGCCCCCTCTGACATTCCCTTGTCAAAGCCTAAACTTGGTCTTCAGTTATCCATCTAATCAATAAAAAAGACTCCTCACTGAAGAAGAGATAGACATTTAGGCTTTGTATGTGTTGTATAATTTCACTTGTGGTTGAAAATATGTGTCATTCTTCTAATCTGACAAACATTGTTCTGAAAATCACACAATGCTGAACAATTGGGACATGTGTAACATGCAAAACAAGGTTTCTGAGTTCATGGATTTTGTCTCTCTCAGTTTGTAACAATTGGTGATAACTGGCAGGTCATTGAATAGGCCACAACTTGATCCAATTTTTGAGGTTTTAGGGGGCTAAAAAATGAACTTTCTGTATCTTTTTTATTATTTGCAGATCGTATCAACCCTTTCTACATTCTTAAATGCATAACATTACGTAGTATAATTAAAAAAAAAACATAAAACAGTCAACCATGGTTGACCCGTGAATCCTGGAACTTGTGCTGGCCGGTTACTGAACTTTAGTGTTGACTTGCACAAAAACAAAATATGACTCCATTGGCTATCTTTGAGTACAGGCCACCACTTTTACTTTAAGGTTTACTTAAAGTTGTAGCAGTTACCTGATGACAAATGGAATGTCATCAAAATACTGTATGTTATCAACACCATCAACAGTAAGTATTGGTTTGCTGCCATGAAAGGCAGGCAGGCCATAGGTGTGACTACTGCTTCATTTATGCTGCTCCAGAACAGGGACTCTGAACACCTGTTCTAGTGATCAGTATGGGTTCCATTGTTACTAGCAATCATTTTCTGTGGAGAGGTGTTAAAAGCTTGTAATGGAAATTAGTTTTAAAATCATCTCGAGATTATTCAACATTTATCACCTACCCATAGGAGATGTGATGCATGGTCTCTGATTGAACCATCTTTGAATTCCACACCAGAGCTTTTGTTAAAGCTACCTCATTCCAGGATTTACATGGAGAAGAGATATATACAGCTAGTGATGGGGCTAAATTCTCTCAATTTTGGCTGCTACTACTGTTTTATCAGAGATTTATTGTTTTTTTCTACCTACTTCTTTCTCTGTTTCTGTTGTAAAGTATACATATTTTATCAAACAAGCACCACATTAATAAGCTTTGTAAAATATTTGATGGTGGGTCAAATAAATGAAACTATGAGTAACTAAATGGATGTAGTGAATCATTGTGATATATTCAGTACATCATTGCTTTGTAAAACTAGTCATCTACAGATTGCAATTAGATAGCAACAAAGATATAAAGGATAGTGAGTTACACAGAGGAAGTACAGTCTTAAAATAAAAATCAGTGGAAAATCTCTAAAAATGATGTAAGAGAAACCTAGGCAGGGATTGGAGTGAGGAGGCTGGAGCAGGGTCTATAAAATCTCTCCCAGAACAAGCTCAAGAAGCAAGGATTAGACAGGAGGAGGAGGAGACAGAAACAAACTAAGCAGACATAAACTTTCAACCCGTTGAATTCTATTCAAGGTAAGCAGGAGGGATTACCACTGATGTTATGTTTTTTATGGCATGACTACAAATGGCTGAGCTTTACTTATTAATTATTATGTATCATATATAGTAAATTATATATTGTGCGATATTATATATCATATTATGTATTACAACTAAAATCACATTTTTTTATCCATTATTTTAAGGTAAATGATAAAACTGAATATTAAGATTACAAAAACATGGTTACAAAGACACTGCAGACATAAAAGAAGCCAGTAACACAAAATTGGTGTAATATGTTAATTAATATTACATGTAAGAAAAATAAAAACACATTCTGTTTTGCTATTTCAGTTGCAGATTCCTAGAAAGCATACAAATGTACTCTTGTTCTATTCTTTCCCTTATTTTCTATGAAGAAGCATTGAAGCATTCTTGGTATGAAACACACACAATGGAAGGGATAGATAGATGATAGAAATATAGACAGATATATACAAATATATACACAATATGATATATATATATATATATATATATATATATATATATATATATATATATTATAGAGAGAGAGATGTTTGTGTGTATTTTAAATCTCAACAATGCATAAAGTGTGGTTTATCTTCTTATGTTAATTGCAACATTTCAGCTATATACCAGAGAAAGATTGTTAAAGAGCTTAAAGGTGGCATTCAACATATGAATAAACTCGAATTTTTCTACTCTTTATATATGTTAGTAACAAGTGCATCCTCAAACTAAATTGTAGGTTGGACCTGTTCCATTGGTCCCTCTTAAAACTACACAAAGCTACACTTACAAAAATATAAATCAAGCTATTTAGTGAAGATTACTTAAAATGTCACAATACATCATATACCACACAGATAAAAACAGAGATTCCATTCAAAGAATAGCTGGATACAAGTGTCACAAGACCCAACGGAATGATGTGTTATGATTATTACAGTATAATATAAAGTTAGACAAGTATATACATCAGCCATTCCCCCAGCAAAAGCTATACTGGTAATCACATGGGACGTAACAATGCATGGACACTTGCCCATGCTCTCACATGCATTTCACAGATATTGCTTCCTAAGGGGGTTCCCTCAGGAAACAATATCTGAGCATCAGGTGCGTTGGATCCCCCGAGTAAGCAATATCTGTGAAATGTGCATCTGGGCATCGTCCATTGTCCACTATTACCATGGGTAGGTGCGTTAGCATATCCTGAATGTGATTACCTGTATAGCTCTTACTGGGGTAGCCGCTAATGTATGTACTGAGAGTGTTTCACTCCACTAATAAAGAGAACTGAAGACTAATATTGTGCTCTGGTATAACTAATAACTTTATATTACATACTAATAATACAGCCTCATTTCCTTGGGTCCGGAATGAAACCCTTGTTTTTATGCATGTGGTATATGATATATTGAGACATTTTAAGCAATCTTCAATTAATAGCTTGTTTTATATTTTTAAGCAATTGTTGCCTCCCATTTTTTGTGCAAAAATATACATATGATGTACAGCAGTATCACTATGATAAATAATGTTTTGTATAGAACATGTCACAGATGAATAGGTTTGATCATTCAGCAATGGAAATAGAAAACTGTCAGCATTTATTTCCAACATTGGACAACGTATTATGTATTAAGAAACAACATTCTTCATATACATTTGAGTTTCTCGTACTTTATTTTGTTATCAGTATCATTTCTATAATTTTACTATACAGTATTATAAAGTCCTGATTCATAACTTTTATTTGGATATAATTACAATTGATGTAAGTTACAAATAGATTTAATAATTTTATTCACTTCTTTTTACTTAACTATAGAACATGCTTAATTAGAGAAGTGTGATGTATGTAATTCACCATGGCAAACAATCAGGTTATAGATTTCATTTTACATGGCCTTTGGTAAATGAGAACTGGAATCTGACTAGCTGGGATAGCTGCTATGTCTTTTTTTTTTATACGTGTTTATAAAACTTATAAAACAGACTTTGCCAAATTGGTCCCTGTCCCCAATGGGGCTTACAATCTAATCAACTCATATGTTACAATGTATCTTTTTGCTGAATGAAGGGATTTGACATCTCTAGACTTATGCCATTTGCTAATTTATTTTGCTAGAAAAACTTTTTTGGGAGTTTGGTAATATACATGTAAATATGACAAACTTTTTCAATGCACATTTCATATTCTAAGAAATTATTTGCAATCAACTGAGATCTAAAATTCCAAGATTGTGGTCATTATGGCGTTATGTTTTTAAAAAATGTTTTACGGTAGGAACAAGTTATACCACTTGATAACTGCTAAATCAATAAAGGGTGGACAGCTGGGAACTCCACCAGTCACAAAAACAGGGGTCTGAGGTTTCCCTGTTTTAATGTAATCATGTATACCATGTGTGCGTACTGCTTCTCCATTTATTCCTATTGGGCTGCAGATAAATTTATTTCCCCCAACAAATATTGAATATGTTATTACACTGTAACTCTCACTGAACTTGGTGGGTTTTCCACATTAGTTGCTCTCATTGGCTCTGAAAATATGATCATTTGGTATCATAGTATTTACTATGTAGTATTTAGAAAAAATTGTCACTGAACAGTAAAGACAATAGACATAATATTACATGTTATTAATACTAACAGTGATAACAACATATAATATGCAGAAGTATTTCAAGATACTGAAGCCATCTTGTTTTCATACAGGTTGTAATTTACTTCATAAGCTCTTTTTTCAACAGTAGACAAAATACCTAAAGATGGAGGGATATGAAACACTAAACCTATTCAAACAGAAAGTCTTTATTTAGGGAGGAGGGGAAGGGGGAGTAAGGGAGGATTCCTATATATTGCCCTATAGTTAGTCACCAGTCATTCCATCACACATACAATTTGTATTAGCGCTTATTGCGAATCGCTGTAGCACACTGCTGAATCTAAAATTGTACAGTGCAAGCCAGCCCCCCCGACATGTTTCGCCACAGAACGTGGCGTCCTCAGGGGTACCGGGCCTCCTCCCTTTAGCTTGGTGAGGCTGTATAATAGAAATGATGCTGGTCTCTGAATGTGCTGTTTCGTAGTTCACAGATAGGAGGCTTAAGCGGCTACACCGCAGTAAGGCTACTCAGCTAGGAAGAAAACTGATGGTCCGGACAGTTTACATACAGACCTACACCTGATAGGACCTACTATTATTTGCCCTGTATGCCCTGTATTCCTGATACCCAATTTGCTGTGCACCACTGTCTGATAGTTTTAAACTTCACCCATAGTTGAATGATCCACACCACAACAGTAACAGCTTATTCTCAAATCTAATGGAATGGAAATCATTGGAATAAAGATTCCTCTGAACATATGGTTTAACACTGAAAAAACTCACTCTATCTTCTACAAAACTATGCAGTGGATGGTCAACGTTTCTTATTATTTTCCTGAATTGACCAGTTACCTTCTCTGCCAGCTTACCATCCCAGTTACCCAAATCCCACCCCACAGTTGATCCTGCATACCTAATGAATGCGTCCAACCTTGTTTTGTTACGATCTGTTATATTTGATCCCCCCCCTCCCCAAAGCTGCCACCACAAAACTAGTATACTACAGACATTTTAATTTCCTTAAAAAATGCAATGTACTTGCACCCTTTTTCAACTGCGCATCAACGTGGTAATGCCAATGACAAATGAGCAAAAGCAAATAAATAAAGTAAATGAGGGATCTTTAGTGCCCATCAGAAATTATTTTTTGTAGGCTGGCAAATTCAACGCTGACTTTCAATATTAGGCTTTTGTATTGTTAATCATTTTTCCAGTATCCTACAATATTTTACAAGATATATAATAGAACTGCCATTCCCTTCATCCTACAGAAAAAGGTGGGGGGTGACTAGAGTATTAGAGCATAATCCCATTGACTGCTATTGAATTTTGCATATTTTTATGTCCTTTGTTTCTAGTGGACGTCTTGGAATCAATCTGGAACTCCAGCTCTGAGTTCTATTTCATTCAGCCCGAAAACCAAGCAGTCTAAAAGAAGTAACCCAAGTTCCTTGAAGATAAGTCCAAACTCTTCTTAAGGTATCACAGATAAGAATACATTATTTGTCAGGCTTTAAGTACATTAATTTATAGCATGTGTTTTATCTATTAAAAAAATATCACTAATTGTCTTGTAAATATACATAAGAAGAACAAATAACCAGCATCTTAGAATTGTTGGAAATGAGGCCCCCGTATGTTAGTTTTTACTGATTTCCAGACATAGAAAATAAATATTTTGTGGTTTCTTCACCTCACTGTGACTAATTTCTTTACAGTAAATGGAAACATGGTAGGTACATCACTCAGAGGGACTTTTATGCTTTTTCATGTGTCTCTTGTAAATGTTGCATATTGTAGAACGGTATTTCCATTTAACTAGTTTCCCAAATGTTCAAATTTTTTGTAGCTGTTTCAAAATGATTAAGATTATAACAAGCAAGACTGTTCACAGACTATTATTTTATCCAAAATTATGTGAATAAAGTTAATTGAATGAGATTTAAATTTAAAAAAATAATAATAACATTTAATTATATATAAAACGTATAACAGATTTTGGGGTTGTAGTAACAGGCACAAAAAACAACTGGTATATTCCTGTTTTATCCGCACAAGATGCACAAACAGCAGCCGTGTAATTTGATGTCAATAAGTCCAATCAGCGCCAATATCAAGCACAATAACCTGGAATAATGTTTGAACAGTTTAAGTTTCAAATGCCAATATTTTGGTCAGAATTTTGCATCAGTCAAAACCAGAAGTGGAAAGATTTTTTATATCTTCTGTGTTTAGTATCCATTTTTGGTTTCACATTGTAATGCAAAATACTGACCAGAACACTGACATATAAATACGGCCTAAGGCTGGTTTCAAACATCTGTTTTGTTTTTGGCTTATTACGAAGTCTTTTACAAGTTTTTCATCTCTTAAAATCAGAATTTCCATTTTTTGCATATTTCCCCTTTTTTCATGTAGAATGTTCTGGGTTTGTTTTTTTTAAATGTGTCTTTACAGATTTTGTAATAGGAAAACAATGTGCGCATAATCCCCGCCACTAAACCCTGGCAAAAAAGTCTAAAAATACCATAAAAATACTAAACATTTGGAAATCTACAAATCTGTTTCCCAATACATTTCAGTGAAGTCATTATGGAAGCTTGCATCTTAAAATTGGTGCTGCCTTTTAAAAAATGAGGCTCCTTGGAAGTGAGGGAGAAAAGGAAAAAGAAAGCCTGAATTGAATGCACTTTGTACAACAATCCAGTTCAGGGAAATAGTCTGACCAGTACTATGTACAGTTTTTTTGTTTCATAGTTTTTTTTTCTCTTTAGACATTAATCAGAGTATTCATGACTAAGTGTCACCAACATATCTGTCTCTGTTATCTTTGCATTTAAAGTTATATGGTGAAAATCCATGAAAATGTTTTAGAACATAATTAGGCTTTTGCATTTTATTGCTAACATCAAATCCATCCAGAGCGCTCCCATTTATCTTAGAATTTATATTTATTGTGCCTGGTTATGGAAGAAATATGTGATTCTGTTTTCTGTTTACGTTGGAAAAGTAACAAAGGTTTGATACATTGTAAATGACTATTACAACTGAGCCTTAAATGGTCTTGCGTCTAAAAGAACTGTATAATCAAATGTGATATACACGGGAATTTAGTGAGCTGTCAACATGCGGTGTTCTACCAGAAATCCTGTTTCTGTTGCTATTTCAGCCTAAATATAGAGTGATTTTTAAAAACAGTTAACTGACAAACCTTGATAATAAACCTGAGCGACTTAAGAATTGTCTAACTGATTAAAGGGGTTGTCCATTTTAGGCAAATAAATGTTATTGTTTGTATACTGGAAAGTTCTATAATTTTCCAATAGTCTTCTCTGTCCATGGTCATGTGATGTCACACAGATGCATGGCTCATTATAACACACAGTGCTGATTACTTTTTGTGATGTAAATAGCCTTGCACCTGTGTGATATCACATGACCATCGGCAAGCTTTTATCCACTGTCAGTAAAGTAAAGATGCGCTGAAAGTGTTAATTTGTTTCCATCTCTCCTTGATCTGAACATTGGTCTGAGTCTGAACACTGGTTTATAATCTGCTAGCATCCTTGATTGGCCCCACAAACACATGTCTCCTAAATACTCTACTCTGGTTTAATTACAGTTAACATGCTGTGAATAATTGAATCTCTCTTCACTCCCGTTGTCATCCTGTGTGATGTCAGAATACTGATCTAATAATATTCTGGACTGGGGCTCTGGCATCTAATAAATGGTTGTCTGGACTATGATACTTTTAGCTTCTGTAGTCCTGTAATAGTAAAATGGCTGTGTTATTATGTGATTGCCTAGTGATTTTGCACTATTAGCCACTATTCCTCCCTGTCTGTATTGTCTTTTCTTTAAGCACAGGAAGGGAATGCCGACCAGTTGTCTACCTGCAGGGCGGTACAATGGCTCAGTGGTTAGAACTACACCCATGCAGTGCTGGGGTACTGGTTTTCAGTCCCATCCAGGTCGACATCTACAAAGAGTTTGTCTGTTCTCTCCGTGTTTGCATGGGTTTCCTTTGGGTCCTCCGGTTTCCTGCCACACTCCAAAACATACTGGTAGTGTGATTAGATTGTGAGCCCCTTGCGGACAGGGACTGATTTGACAAGCTCTGTGTAGTTCTCCGTAATCTGTGTGCGCTATATAAATAAAGATTTATAATAATTACTTCTTAGGGTAGGCTGGGCAATTAGGTAGGGACGACTGGGAAGGTTGTTTAGTCTTAGAGCCTACTGTCTCTGTCACTAGGCTGCTCCCTGACCCAGCATTACAATAAAAGTGGAATAAAAGTGGAAAGTGGACAGCTCCTTAAAGACTGGCAACTAAACAGCTTTCATATTTACAATTATTTGTACCATAAAAAAATACTAAAGTACCGTAAATGTAACCTAAATCTTCTTAGATTTTAATTCAAATAATCATATTCTAAACAGTGTGCTGTACAGCAGTAAAGAAACACTTGGATATGTGATTAGCAACATGCAGAATGGAATGTGCCAATATATCTTCCAAGCTAAAGTCAGGAGAGGTCATAAGGTAGGATCTCCCCAAAATTCCCTAAAATAGCCTCAAAGTCTTAAAATATTTTTCCCCTAAATCACCTTTAACCTCAGCATTTTGTTTTGGGCGCCATGGTGAGAAAATAGGAGGCAGCAAATGATACCACTTCCAAATTCTGCATGAGTCTAATTTCAACCACTTAATCAAGTGTCTTTTGTAAGGCAGGTGCTATGGTTTATTTTTGTTAGTATACCATATCCTATTTTTAGAAATCCAGTCTTTTAGATGAATAAACCCAAGCAAGCACATTAAGCCATATTAAATGTGTGTATTTAGGCAGCCCGTTTATTTTTACATCCTCACGTCCAAATAATCAGGATGTGGTTGTTGAAGGGGTGATAGAGTCTCTTTATACTTCTACATGCATACAGACATATTATAAAGCTATTCATGGATTTTCTATTGTAGGAGGATTGAGAGCATGAGTAAGAATCAGACACACCAAAGCTAAATAGACATTTAAGGCATGCTTTCATGTGGAGGTTCTGATGAGCATACACCAACTGGTTAATATTTGGTTTACAGCACACAAAGTATATTATATTATGAGTTATATGATCAATATCTTTTACTAGAAAATTTTATATGAGTTTTTTTTCTTACAATGATTTTAGAATTGTGGTCATTTTTAAGCAGGCAGTGGGTATGATATTGATATACCACTGTTAACTGTATGCCTTTTATATGGTAAAAACACATTGGGGCAGATTTATTAAGCTGTCTGAAAATCAAAATATTCTTAGTTGCCCATGGCAACCAATCACAGATCCCCTTTAAAATATTCATGAACACTGGTAAAATGAAAGCTGACTTGTAATTGGTTGCCATGGTCAACTAAGAATATTCTTTCTTTCAGACAGGTTGATAAATCTGCCCCATTTTCTTTTTTTTCTAAAAGTATTAAATCTTTCTAATAGTTTTCTATTATACAGAAGTATGGACATTTCTCTGAGCGGTGAGATTTGCTGTGCAGCAGTCATTTTCACATTTGACTTTTTGACCACTGTGTCAAAGGCGCTACTCTGCAATTTTGACTTTTGAATGCAATAACAATTAATTAAATGCTGTTAAGTGATCTTTATAAAACAACTTATTGATGGGCATGTGTAAAATAAAGTTGCTCACAAATTATTAGGCATATACAGTGTAATTACAGCCGTGGCACCAGTTAACATAACTGGCTTTACTGGTTAACCAGATGTTATAGTTCAGACTGTACTGTTAGGTAATACAGGAGACCGTACATTGCTGCCCTTTCATTTTAGCATAAAATGGAGGTGGGTATTTTAGCTAGATTAGCCAGTTATATATTCTGAGGCTCAATCAAGGACTCCTAAATAATACAAAAATGTCAGGGTCATCGGAGAATCCAACATGTGTGTGAATTGCTTGTTGAGCCTATAGATTTAAATATAAGTAGTGTAATGTTTTCTCTCTCCTGTGGGGGTAAAACAGCACACTTTATTCACGGCCCCCTCACAAATTATGATTGAATGCCCAAAATGGACAACCCATTAACCTTACCACTCCTTGGAGTACTATTACGGCATGGAGTGCTACAACTTAGCGCTCCATGCAGTAATAGTACGTGATGGAGCCGATGCCGGCTCAGTGCTACACCAGAATCAGTAGGTGGACGGCACTGCCGGGAATATGCGGTGCTCCGGGTACGGTCCAAGCCAGTAAGTATAAATCAAGAAGTCCCGGCACTCGCAAATGCTGATGATTAAATTTTAATATGCATCACTGCAATAACATCAATAGGAACGCGTTTTCGGCTCTACACACGAGCCTTTGTCAACCATGAACAAACAATTGTAACAGATACATTTAAATAGAAAGTGATTCCTCACATGCCCTGCCCACTGACGTCACATCCTTCCGGAATCCCATGGTCCGAGGTGTGACGTAGTGACTCAGGTGTTCACATCATTTTGAGTGCGTTTCTAGAAAAAATATATAAGACAGAGAGATTAATTTTAAAAGAACAAATAATAATAAAGTCAAAGCATGCTCGAAAGGTCATAGTCTCGATTTAGGCCCCGCCCTACGCAAATTGTTACATGATAGCATTTGAAGAAGATTTTGTGTTTAATAACACTCTGTTCACTCAGTACGCCAAAGTTTGGCGGCGTTTTATAGACGACGTCTTTTGTGTTTGGGCGGGGCCACAGGAGACCCTGGATGAGTTCCTATTACACCTTAACTCAATCCGGGACGAACTGCAGTTTACCATGACAAGTAGCATTAAGGAAATTAGTTTTCTCGATACTATGGTATGTAAGAACACGGACGGCACACTGGGCACAGATCTATTTAGAAAAAACACAGACAGAAATAGTGTTCTGCACTATAGGAGCAATCATCCATACTCGACTAAAAGGTCAGTACCGAAGTCACAATTCCAACGAGTGTGCAGAATTGTCTCTGATGAAGTTACTAAAAACAATAGATTAGATGAGATGGAACTCAGATTTCGTGATAGAGGTTATCCTCAACATCTTTTGAAGGAGGCACGTGACACAGCCATTAGGGTACCACTACACCACAAACTGAAAAGAATAAAAGAATTGTATTTAGCCACCAATATCATCCCTTTAATGTCAAGGTTGATGCTGTGGTCAGGAAACATTGGCATATTCTAAGGACATCTTATCCTAATATACAGGAATTTAGCAACCCCCCATTGATTTGCAATAAAAAGCACGTCATTACAACAATAAATTGATATGCAGACATGGGTGGGAGCTGTAAACTACTCGACAAGTGTTTCTGGCCACTCAGAGAAAAGGGACATTCCGTGTTTAACATGTTCAGAATGTTCCAACGTATTAAAGGTGATAGGCTGCATCATCCTCACACCGGACAAGTGTTTAAAATCCAGGTTTTTATACCTGTAATTCTAATAATGTGATCTACTCAATTAAATGCCCTTGCGGTTACCTGTATATTGGTGAAACGATGCAACCGGTAAAACACGTATTAATAACACAATCTACCATCAGTGCAGGAATGAATGTGTTACCTATCCCTTACCATTTACACCAGAGAAAACATACCATTGCCCACTTAAATTCCAAGTGTTAGAACAAATTGAAGTCCCTAGGAGGGGTGGTAATGTTAAAATTCTTCTCCGCCGCCGTGAGGCATACTGGATACATGTGCTTAATACACTTGAACCAAAGGGGTTAAATCGAGACTATGACCTTTCGAGCATGCTTTGACTTTATTATTATTTGTTCTTTTAAAATTAATCTCTCTGTCTTATATATATATAAATATATACGTACATATACACAGGCCCGGCTCCAGCACCCGGCATACCTGGGCAAGTGCCGGGGCCCAGAGAGCTGCCGGGGGCCCACACAAGCTGTGCACATCTTCACTTCCTGTTTTGACTGAGGAAGTGTCCTGTGCCCTGCACTGTTCCTCCCTCACTTGGACAAGGCACAGGACAGTTAGAGGCTGCTGAGCAGCCTTGAAATACAGCACAATAAGGTTACCCCCCTTCCCCATCTCTTCTCACACGGAGCTGCAGAATAGGAGATCGGGCAGCTAGAGATCGGGACGAGATGGAGGAGGAGGAGGAGAAGGAGAAGCCTGAAGACTCCTCTGGTGATGCCAGGGCTGCTGCAGACACCATGGGTGTAATGGTATGTCACATGTAGTGGCTGTGTATGATGATCCATATGGTGAGTGTATGGTATGTGTGATGATGTGTTTGCCTCCATGCTTGTCTGTTGTATCTGTCTGTATGTAGCTATACTTGCTGCATGTGTGATGCTGTGCTGTTATGTCTGATGGTCGCCTATGTCTGCGCCATGTGTGACTGCCGTATATGTCTTCTGCATGTGACTGCCGGTTATGTCTTGCTGCATGTGGACTGCCTGTATATGTCTTGTGCTGTGTACGCCTATGCTTGCGCATGTGTGACTGCCTGTATATGTCTTGCTGCAGTGTGACTGCTCGTATATGTCTTGCTGCATGTGTGACTGCTCTAGTCTGCTTGCTGCATGTGTGACTGCCTCTATATGTCTTGCTGCATGTGTGACTGCCTCTATGGGGCAGATTTATCAAGCAGTCTAAAAGTCAGAATATTTCTAATTGCCCATGGCAACCAATCACAGCTCCCCTTTAAAATATTCATGAGCACTGGTGAAATGAAAGCTGAGCTGTGATTGGTTGCCATGGGCAACTGGAAATATTCTGACTTTCAGACTGCTTGATAAATCTGCCCCTATATGTCTTGCTGCATGTGTGACTGCCTCTATATGTCTTGCTGCATGTGTGACTGCCTCTATATGTATTGATGCATGTGTGACTGCCTCTATATGTCTTGCTGCATGTGTGACTGCCTGTTGGTTTGTATGTACATGAGAAGGAGAGAGGCTTCTGTTTCAGCAGTGATGTGTATTAGGAGGTTCTGCAGCAGCTGAACTGTTATTGTGATGTATTGAAGCAGCTGAAGTGTGTATTATGATGTTAGGCAGCAGCAGTGATCTGTATTGAGGGGTGTATTATGAGGTTCCGCAGCAGCTGAGGGGTGTATTATGAGGTTCCGCAGCAGCTGAGGGGTGTATTATGAGGTTCCGCAGCAGCTGAGGGGTGTATTATGAGGTTCCGTAGCAGCTGAGTAGAAGCTTCAGTTTTATTACTTGGCAGAGGGGCACAAAGTTTTAGGCTTGTCCTGTTGGTTAAATGACCTCAAAACTGCCCTTTCCATGATAGGGCTGTTTGGGATGATAAATTAGGGAATATTTTAGGAAACAGGAGACTGTTTTAGTTTCTGAATTTTAAATGCTGCCACGTGAGTTCACTGCAAAGGGGCCCCCTGAGGTTCTGTCGCCCAGGGGCCTACTGAAACCTGGAGCCGGCCCTGCATATACATCAGTACTGTATAGTGTTATAATAAACAACTATCAAATGATTACTTGCTCATGTCCCATAGTGGAACTAGTTAAAAAATTTAAGAAAAAAAATTATAATGCTCCCCATTATCTATAAAATATGTGAAAATCACCATAAAAACTCCACATATAGTATCGCCACATCCGTAATGACCTGTGCAATACAGAAAAATTGTATTGAACCCAAAAATTGAACAGTGTAAAAAAGAATTTTAAAAACCCACCAAGAGTTATGATTTCACTTATCTCGTCCCAAACCAAATGCAATAAAAAGTGATTGAAAAAACATATCTATACATATAAATGTTATTGTTGTAAAGTACAAATATCCCACAAAAACAAGCTCTCAACCGGCTATATAGACCAAAATGCCCCCTGCTCCTCTACAGCCAATCCTGAGTGTGCGTAGTTATTCATATATTTGAAAAGGTCACATGTTTCCCAAGGGTGGGGGGGGGACTGCTCCTTACCAGACCCTCCCTTTTGGCAACTACCTAGTCACAAAGCAGATGCTAATGAAAGGTATAATATAACATATTTTTTTCTGTAAAGCCAATTTTTTTATACAAAAACACTTTGGCAGTGTATGTACTATGCTCTGTGGGGACTGGGGGAGTGCTAAAAATGGGTCTCCTGGTGACAGGTTCCCTTTAAAGGGTTTTGTCCATGAAACAAAGTTCTCAAATTAAAATCCCCTTGTGATGTTTACACAATAAAGCTAATTTTTAACCCCCATGCTTTATAATTTTACTAATTTTTATTGCTGTTTTAGCTACCATCACTCAATGACAGTCTGTGTAAAATTCCATAGTATGGGTGGGAACTCTCTAAAAACTAAACTTCATGATCACTCTAGAGCTACTGTGTGCTTAGATTATCAGAGCACAGGATTTATCTGCAATTTCGTTTAGCTTCTGAACATTCTACTAGTATCTGACACATAGAAAGTGAGAAATGAGAGATCAGAGATGAGAGATGATAAGATTCATGCGACGGATATAACACACAATGGCTCAGTTCAGCTCTGCTACATCTCAGCTATAACAAACACAGAGTGCCCCCCTTCCCTGGATAAAGACCTCATCTTATCGGTAGTCTGTAGAGTGAACTCTGTTCGCTGCTCGTCGGCAGGAAGTGTCTGTGTGTGAGTTTGTATTGTAATGTAGGGGACAGGGGCAGGATGCGAGCAGCACACTGCATCATGAAGACAGAAGCCTAGAAATTAGGCTTTAAAGGGAACCTAAGCTAATTCACCACTATCATTAATGGTGGCATCATGAAGAAAATCAATTTTGAGTGCCAAGCAAATTGGTAATATAAAGTCACAGAGATGGAGAGCTCAGCACTGAAGTTGAGCTACCCCTTCCTCCTTTACAATAATTGGCAGCCCAATGTCCAGGAACATCAACAGGCTCTCCTGGTGAAGTGATGTATGATGTCTATCACAGCAGAGAAGGCACTATAGTACTGACCTCTTTGTCTCTGTGACTTTATGCAACTAATTTACATGTCAATTCGAAGTTGATTTTCTGCTGACTGGTTCACTTTACAATTTATTAAATCCAAGCTTTGACGTAATATTATGAAGTATTTTATCTATTTTCCGTTGTATATTTTCTACTTACATTATTAGTACAAAGTATGCATTTCTGAAACCACAATTTTTTATACTCTTATTCCAGACCTATGGTGAATGCCAATGCCACTGTAAGCTATGAAAGTTTGAAGATGTGTTAATATGCTCATAAAATCTATTACAGAAAACGCTTTCCTCAAATATCAGACTTTGATGTACAACTTAATTCAATGTGAATCTGGAGGCAATCACTATAAAAATAGGTTTCCAGAGTATATTTTTCCAAGATTAACAACATTTTGCGGGGAAAAAACATAATAATTAGGTGTAAAGGAAAAGTAATCTTTTTTTATAATGTGGACATATATGTATGTACTCCTAATCCTCTACATAATTGTATATTCTTCCCTTTGGTCCAGTTCACACATCTTTAACGTGAAATTTTGAAAATTAAATGTCTTCCATAAAAAATGGTTATGAAGCTGCAGAAATAGACACACATCATAAATTATAGGTGAATATAGTGTGTGTGTGTGTGTACATTATAGAAGAAACGTTGTTGGAAACTGGGTTGGAAAATGTCCAGTTCTGCTAAGTATTATCTCCACCTTCAATTTTAAAGGGAAATTGTGAGTTAAAGAATGAAAAATCATGTTTGACATGGCATTATTGTGCAATATATCCACCCTTGTGATGAAACACGTGTCTTCCCTGTCCTCGTGGAGTATTGCAATATATTATTTATTAATAGTATTGTTTTTTTTTTTTACAGATGATGGACTGGACCAATGTCAGTCTATACCTTTTCCTTGCTGTTACTATTCTGAAGTGGACTGGTGTAGCTGAGGCAGCTTCAGAGGTAGGGGAGTAAGTACTGTAGAATTACTTTTCTTATTACTCCCATCAGGTCCTACGAGCAAAGAAATGCTCACAACTCTGAGCTCGTTAAAACTGATGTATAATTATAAACATATTGGGGGTCATCTATCATAAGGCCACCTCTGTGTCACAGGCTACTGAATGTCTTTAGAGGTCTGTTAACCATGGCCCTTTAATAAATCTGCCTGCAGTGTTCTGTACTGCTGGCTTTTTACAAGCTTTTTGTGAAAATGTAAGATATCAATATTCCTGTACTTCACATACACTGGGGGGACTACCGTCACTTTCTATAAAACCTTTTAAAAAGTTGAAGTTTGTAAATTATACACTGCATAGCACTAGAGGTCAGAATGATAATTCTGTTGGTCAGGGCATTTAAGTTCAAGTGGCGAGAATCACCTTTGAGAGTTCTTGGCAAAAAAAGTCGCAAAAAACGCACTTACTCATAGATCCAGACACTGTGCCTGTGGTAATCTTGTTGTTTGTTATCCATGGCCCACTTCCATTTAAAATCATCTTTTAAACTTAGCAGGGGCTCTGGGGGTGTGTGCCAGAGACTCTCCGGGCTGCAGCTTCACATACTGTTACACTGTCTTCCCCTCCCCCCAGCACTTCTAGCACATCCACTTCCCTCTGCCTGTTGTAATCTTACTTAGTGAGAAGGTTTAAAAACTCCTGTACAGTATCACAGCCTGTAAAGCTACAGCATGGATGGTCTCTGGTAATGCCCACCATAGCATTTCTAGCTCATTATCATAAATTTAAAAGCTGATTTTAGACAGAAAGAGGCCATAGATAACAAATATAAGAAGATTACTACAGTCCCAGTGCCTGAATGTCTGAGTACCATATATACTCGAGTAAAAAAATATAGGTTTTACCAGGTTTTTGTGGTAAAATTAGGGGCCTCGGCTTATACTTGAGTATATACGGTAATTGTTTACCATGCTTTATTTTGATGGTAGATTTCTTTAAATTCCCCCATTGTTACTATTCTATATTTTTGCTGATATGGTTGTTTTGGTATTTTCTTTCTAATCTATATTTAATTTTATTGAACAGAGGTTTGACTCTCCACTTGTCTTGGATGTTGGTCAACGGTCAGTTTCGAATGAAGAGAAGTCAGCAGATTTGGCAGCTAAACTCCTACTCTTAGATGAACTAGTCTCTCTGGAAAATGATGTGATCGAGACAAAAAAGAAAAGAAGTTTTCCTGGATTTGGATCTCCACTAGACAGAATTTCTGCAAGCACCACTGAAATAAAAGGGAAACAACGGTAAATACATATACCAGGACTTTAACACTTTTCAAAATGTAGTACAATAATGAATTGTGCTTACAAAAGTTTACATGACAATATATCAAAATTTGAGTCTACTATGTGAAGACCTTGGGGAATAATTTGTTGTGTCAAATTTATAAATGTAAACTATGTTATCTAATATGAAGTGTAAAATATGACTAGACAGTTTTAAAAAACAAATTTATCATCCAGAATCAGGCCAAGTCTGCTCAAGACTCATGCACATGACAGTGTTTGGGGGACGTGAGCTAGCCACACAAATTGCAGTAACCCCAAGACCCCTTAAAGGTCACCCTGCATGGTCACTGTGTGGTGAGGGCTTGCATGCAACCGTCAGAGAGGGTCCTATACATGGATGAGCGGTGCCCATGTTCATTTGTGCCATATGGGCCGCACACTTTTGTTTATGTATTGTGTGTGTCTAGTCTTACTGCCCATCCATGTTCCAAGTCTCTGCAAGTTCTAGAAATAGAGGTCTACACTTAAACCAGAGGACATAAAAACAATGCTTTAGCTCTAGTTATGGTTTAAACTGGAAATTTCTCCCAATACACTGGGAAGAGACTTTAGCCTAGTACAAGAATTGGAATGACAGAATTTTCTGACAATGTTCTGACAATGCCCCTAGAAAGTGATTCCTGCTATCTTTTCATATGCCCTTAGTTTGTCTTGTGGTCAGCTTATATTCCTAAAAGAAACTGTTATCCCCAACTCTAGTTGGAGAAGTATTCCCCCTGTAGTATATAGCCAGCCTGCCCCCCTGTAGGATATAGACACCTGCCCCCTATATTATATACCCTGCCCCCCTGTAGTATATAGCCCTCCTTGTAGCATATAGCTAACCCCCCTGCAGTATTGAGCCGGCCTGACCCCCCTGTAGTATTTAGCCAGCCTGATCCTCCTGTAGTATATAGCCTGCCCCCTGTAGTATATAGCCTGCCCCCTGTAGTATATAGCAAGCCTCCCCTGTAGTATATAGCCAGCCCTTGGTGTGGTATATAGCCTGCCCCCCTATTGTATATAGCCAGCCCTCCCTATAGTATATAGTGTGCCCCCCTGTAGTATATAGCTAGCCCCCCTATGACCCATGCTGCGCATAGCAACCAGCACCATGTGTATCTAAGATACACATATCGCTGATCGCTACTTGGGGCCGGGACAGTGCCCTAGGCGATCACCTACACTCGTCTACCCCTTGTCCTGGCCCTGGTGTGTATAAGTGTCTAAATGTATGGATTTGTATATGTGATGTAAATGTATAGGTGTGTAACTAAGAGAAGTTGGGCCCCATAGCAGAATTGTAGATACTGTATCTGTATACTTGCATGTTTATGTAATCACACACATTTATACACAGTTCTACACTTACACATACACACCTATACACATATACACTAATATGCATGCATGTACTCATATATACATTCATATACTTATACATACATCTCTATACCAATACAGTATATACCTCTCAAATACACACAATACTATATATACATCATATTATTACACACACAGTATATACACACCAAATATGCACATACGTATATAGTATTAACACACTGTATACACACATACAGCATAAACACAAATACATACACCATATATACAGACATACATTATATAAACACACACAGTATATACACACCTTATACCATGTATACATTTCACAGTGGCCAAGCTGCTCAGTGATATGTAACTATAATCCACAACGACACCTTGTGCCTGCAGTATGTATATCATTGGGAACATTTATAATAGCTGACGATTCCCCTGGCCATAGCCAGCAGCTAGGGGCGTTCATTTGCCAGATTCAGCAACGCATCAACTAAGCCCAAACGCAGTTGGAGTAAAGTCCGCTCACCTCTGGTGGAGAGTATTTATAATCTTACCATATTTCTAAAGAGGTTGTCAGGTTCACCCCAAGACATTTATTTGGTGGAAGCATAGTGGGAAAGGTGAGTGTAAGAAAAATAGTTTTTCAATACTTGAGGATATGAAATACATTAAACTGAAATCTCTTTATTTTAAAACTCAACATTGTTACAAAATAGGTAAAATGCCATATGACCTGCCAATGTCTCGCTCATTGACAAGAATAATAGTTTAATCCTTCTCCATCAAGTACATCCCATTGATAATGTGATAAATATACAACCTGTCCTAGCTAGGATAGGTTATATTTAATCATGGGTACAGAAAGTATCCAGACCCCTTTAAATTTTTAACTGTTTGTTTCACTGCAGCCAATAAGTAAGATCAAAAAAGTTTTTTTTTTTTTTTGCTCATTAATGTACACACTGCATCCCATATTAATTTATTAAACAAGAAAAACTGAAATTTCACATGGTCTTAAGTATTCAGACTTTTTGATGAGGCACTTATGTTTAACTCCTATGCTGTCCATTTCCTTCTAATCCTCCTTGAGATCATTCTACTCTTGTGTTTAATTAAACTGATTAAACTTGATTAGGAAAACCACACACCTGTCTGTATAATACCTCACAGCTCAGAGTGCATGTCAGAGCACATGAGAATCATGAGGTCTAAAGAACCGCCCAAGGAACTCAGAGACAGAATTGTGGTAAGGCATATTTCTGCCCAAAGTTACAAAAGAATTTCTGTAGCACTCAAGATTCCTAATATCACAGTGGTCTCCATAATCATTAAATGGAAGAAATTTTGGGACAACCACAACTCTTCCTCGACCTGGCCGTCCAGCCAAACTAAGCATTTGTGGGAGAAAAGCCTTGCTGAGAGAGGTAGAGAAGAACCCCAAGATCCCTGTGGCTGAAAGTTCACCAAGCTCAACTATCAATGCAGCCCTCAACCAGTCAGGGCTGTGCTAACCGAAGCCTCTCCCCAGTGCAAGACATATGAAAGCCTGAATACCGTTTGAAAAAAAACACATGAAGGACTCCCAGACTATGAGAATAAGATTCTCTGGTCTGATGAGATGAAGATTGAATTTTTGGGTGGAGAAAGTGGTATGTGTGGAGAAAACCAGGCACTGCTCATAACCTGCCAAATATAATCCCAACTGTGGAACATGGTGGTAGCAGCTGCAGGGACAGGACGATGGGTTGCAATTGAAGTAAAGATAAATTTAACCAAGTACTAAGATATCCTGATGAAAACCTATTCCAGAGTTGTCTGAACCTCAGATTGGGCTGAAGGTTCACCTTCCTACAATGACCCTAAGCACACAGCTAAAATAACAAAGCAGTGGCTTCAGAACCATTCTTGACTAGTCCAGCCAGAGCCTTGACCTAAACTCAATTGAGCATCTCTGAAGAGACTTGAAAATGGCTGTCCACCAATGTTTGTCAACCAACCTAAGGGAAATGGAGAGGATCTGCAAAAAAGAATGGCAAAGAATTCCCAAATCCAGGTGTGAGAAACATGTTGTATCAATCCCAAGAAAACTCCTGGCTGTACTAGCTCAAAAGGTGCTTCAACTCAATACTGAACAAAGGGCCTGTTTAATAAATTAGCAAAAATATCTACATTTCTGTTTTTTCTGTTAAGATCCGATGGAAAGTGTACATTATTGAGCAAAAAAAACCTTAATTTTTGGATCTTACCAAGTGGCTGCATTGAAACAAAGAGCGAAAAATTTAAAGGGGTGTGAACACTTTCCATACCCACTGTACATCACATTGGGAATGGGAAACACCATGGAGAGGGATTTAGGATATTACTCCTTTCCTTAAGTAAGTCACTGGCTGTACAAGCAGAATTTGGGGCATTAAATTATCCAACGCTTTGGAAATGCTGTACCATACTGACATAACCTAAGATCCTGTTTTTAATTGTGTTCTACACATTCTATGTGATATATTGTTTTTGGTTTCGTATTTCTTGTAGCTTGTTATTTTTATAATTGTGATTTTATATAGAGAGAATCTTATTTTCCACTAATGAAGAAACTTAATGTTAATTTGGATTTAATACATGGAACTAAATGTTACAATGAAGTTAACGCCTTAAATCAACAGTAATAACTTTAACATGATTTTTTCAATTGCTTTTGTTATCAGATAAAAAATTTGTCCACCAAATATACAGTATTGGTGTACTTTTAAGATTTTACCAGAAGAGGGAGCCATCAAACTGTTAATGATGACATTGGATTTTTTGGCTTTTAATAAAATAGTTTGAAAATGTAGATTTGCTGAAAAATATTAATTTCCAAAAGAAAACTAGCGAGTAAGCTATAGAAGATTTGAACTGAACAAATTGACTAAATCTTTTATATGTTTTTAAGCATATTGTTTTTTACTGAATATAATATTTTGTATAGATAATTTAAAATTCCATTGTGCATAAGTTGTACCTAAATTGGATTTGATTTCTCATCAAGGGGAAGTAGGGCAGCATTTTGCCATCCTGGCCTTAGGTGCCAGAAAAAAACTTTTCCTACTATTGACATGATGATTAATATTTTAGTAAAAAGCAAAGGTGGAGTCCTACATTTCTGACCTAGATATAGGACGGCTACTGAAATAACACTTTTTAGGAGCAGAGGAATTTTTACTGAACATATTCCAGAATCACTTCTTTATTAACACACAAAAATAAGCAGCCTGCGGACGCCTGTGTTTATGTTAAGGTAATTACTGACACACTGTTTGCTTTTAGACACTGCTAGGATTCTGCACCTCACACCTAAGTGAATCAAAAATCATCAAACAAGAGGAAGCAGCTGCATAAATTGAAATCGCTACCTAAATAAAAAAGTCTGATAGTCCAATCATCTTATGAACACAAAGCATGTGTTTCCTGTAACACGTACGTGGCGTATACATTGGGGCACATTTACTTACCCGTACGACAAAGTTCCCGAAAGTCCATTGTCCGACTGGAATGCACTGTGCCGCGATTCACTAATATTGTGCACCCGATATCCTGCATGTATTGTGTCCCCGCTCAGGTCCGCCGGAGTTCACCTTCTTCTGCTTGGTTCTTGTAAGTGCTTGATCTTGTGACACAATATGAAAGTTAAATCCTGCGCTCAGTCCGAATTAGTCGGATTGTCCGACAGATCGCCCCCCCCCCAAAATTTCTGTTGCATGAAAGCCAGCGCAGCCGTACCACAATCCGATCACGTGCGGCACAATCCCCAGTTAAATACCTGTGCCAAAAATCCCGAAAACGTCAGAAAATCCAACAAAAGTGCAGTCGCGGACCCTTAGTAAATAAGCCCCATTGTGTTTTGAAACGCAATATAACAGCTGTGGAGAGGATATAATTAAATAGCTGATAACATTTGTGTTTACAAAACACAATGGGGCAGATTTATCAAGTGTCTGAAAGCCAGAATGTTTCCAGTTGCCCATGGCAACCAATCCCAGCTCCCATTTAAAATATTCATGAGCGCTGGTAAAATGAAAGCTGAGCTGTGATTGGTTGCCATGGGCAACTGGAAATATTCTGACTTTCAGCCACTTGATAAATCTGCCCCAATATACCATATATACTCGTGTATAAGCCGAGTTTTTCAGCACGAAAAATGTGCTGAAAAACGTCCCCTTGGCTTATACACGAGTCAATGTATCATAGTGGTCTCCATAATCATTAAATGGAAGAAGAAAGAAGACGGCCGCGGATGCCTGAAGACAAGCCACGCAGACATCGGGGCCACCGGAGGGTGAGTATATAAGTTTTTTTTTTTTTAATGCCGGGGCTCGCTGTATACTACTGGGGACAGTGCTGTATACTACTGGGGACAGTGCTGTATACTACTGGGGGCAGTGCTGTATACTACTGGGGACAAGCTGTACACTACTGGGGGCAGGCTGTACACTACTGGGGGCAAGCTGTATACTACTGGGGGCAAGCTGTATACTACTGGGGGCAGGCTGTATACTACTGGGGGCAAGCTGTATACTACTGGGGGCATGCTGTATACTACTGGGAGCAAGTTGGCTATATACTGGGGGGGTCTGTGACCAATGCATTTCCCACCCTCGGCTTATACTCGGGTCGGCTTATACTCGAGTATATACGGTATTTGCAACTTGTTAACATTCAATTAACATTGCGTTTTGTAGATGCAAATGTTAACAGCAACATAATTAGGCAAATCTTCTCTCCTGCGCTGTTGTATTGTGTTTTAAAACGCAATGTAAATGCCAGATGTGAAAGTAGCCTGGAAACAAAATTCCCCATACATGCAAACATGTGGGGGATATTTTCCATGTGTATATTTTTCATTATTTATTCATTCTCAAGAAAGCTGGGTGATTATTTTTTATCATTTCATATACATAGTTGTTTTTTCAAAATTGTTATTGTTATGCAATTAAACATTTTTTTTTCCAGTGGAAATTAGTGATCATTATTGGTTTCCCCTACATAGTTTATTATGATTATTTAAAGAACACCTACCATCTCGGATCTACCTATTAAGGTAGATCTGGTGGCAGGTTCATATAATGATAGGCACTGGAGCCCTTTTTAGGGCTAATCCTTGAGTGGTCTCCAAATTTAGAAATCTGTTATCACCCTAATATGCAAATATGTGAAAGAGGCTACTGGGGCGTGGAGTAGCCAGAGCTGAAGCTACATAGCGTGGCTACTCCACGCCCCAGTAGCATCTTTCAATCCTCCTATTACGACATCTAATGCGCGCACTCGTTCGCACTCTGCATAGACTATCTATGCAGAGCTGGCGGCTGCGCATACTTGTGCATGCAAAATAAGAGGAAAGCACTGCAGATAAATGGCCAAAATAGTAAATTTTATTAGCAATCACAAAAAGTATATATAAAGAAATACAAAACACAATATAAAAACAATTAAAAAGTGCTACATATCACACAATACTCCCTGATGCGCGAAGGACCGCAGTTACAAACCCAGGGATAACCCCAAACAACCACACGTCCCTCCTGTATACAGAACCCTAAACACTGCCAAAGTGAAAAAACAATATCTGGATGCTATAAAGAGAGAGCAGCCATATTGAGAGAGATGGCTAGGTAACTGGAAGCATCAGGTAGCGCACGCGCAGTACCCACCAGGGTATTCTCTCAATATGGCTGTGCCGCCATCATGCCATCCTCACCTGCTACCCAAGTAACTCATTAGTCGTGGCTATATAAGTGGGATAACACTTACTATCCTCACGGATACGTGACGTAATGTGTGGGGTTCAAACCCCCACCTTGCCTCCCTCCTCCCCTCTACGATCTGCATTCTCATACCAACCATCTGCATTGCAAGGTGTCTTGCCCGCATTAATTATCCTGTATTGAGGTATTGTATACTAGTGTTTCTGCTGTCTTTATAGCATCCAGGTATTGTTTTTTTCACTTTGGCAGTGGTTAGGGTTCTGTTTACAGGAGGGACGTGCGGGTGTTTCGGGTTATCCCTGGTTTGGGACTCACCCCTCTAGAAGTATAGTGCCATATACAAACATACAGCATACACGCATACAGTATAATACAGTATATATACACACAATACATTGTATACACGTATAGCATATATAAATCACAAATATAGCATTTATACATCAAATAAAGTATATGTTATATAAATATTATGCTGTACAAAGTTCAACATAATATGTGTATAATAATGCACATCCTCCACTCTTTAGTGTGTCAGGTTGTGGATGGGGCCCCCTGACACCGCAGGCCCCATAGCAGCTGCTATGTCTGATACCACTGTAGTTACGCCCCTGACCTGCACCAGTGTTTTGGTGTAAGTTATAGTAAAGTTGGGTTCCAAGGCATCGCAGCCCTAACCTGCTTTGTTCCTCACCCTGCCTTGGCCACTCTTTTAAACAGTGCCTCACGGTGCACAAAAGAGCTAAAAGACCACAATTTCCATGGAAATTTTTTAATTTAGGCCCCATTGTGCCACAGACAACCAATTATCTTGCAGAATCTGTTACATAATAGTTTACTGGGGATAAATATGCTTTTTTTTTACTGTAAAGTATCTAGTTTCATCTCAGTTAATATTAACATTTGACCAAAGATTAATAGAACATAGTTTCAAAACTGATTTACTCTAAACCTGATACATATGCTATTGTTTTTACAGGAAAGTAGTAGATCTTACAAAAAGAAGATTTGGGATTCCCATCGACAGAATCGGCATGAACCGCCTTGCTAATACTAGAGGTTAAAAGAATTTATAGTGAGTATTTATTATTTACTAAATTCTTAATTGATGTTCTATATAATATTTAAGATTCCCATCCTAAAGAAATTGACCAGGATCTCAAAGATACTTGTCCAGTAGCCAATCACCTCGCTCTTCCTTTTGTTTCTCTATGCGGCTTTCATCACTGCTGGTTTCTATTTGTATAAAGCCATTTATAGGCGGCAGTGATTATGTGCCATCAACATGACATCACTGCTGTATTCGTGGTATGACCTTGGAGTGCTTTAAGTTGAGAGGTAAGTAGTTCTTTTTTTCTTTTAACAAGATTCTTAGCTGCTGGGATTTTTTTTCTGAACTGGACACACAACTCATTAGTGTGTTTTTTCCTTTTTGCTCTATCCGTCCATTCAGTAGATTTTGTCCAGTGAATTCGCTCTAACTAAACAAAGGAGAATCTTTAACCCTTTCCTTCACCACAAAATAACTGTACTTAGTGGTGCAGTTAGTGATGTATGGAAAAGACTCATGAACAGAGCTCTCTCCACAACGCTGCCTCTCAATTATTATAGAGAAAAACCCTGCGTTGGCAGTTGTGATAAATGCTGGCTGCAGCAGTTAATCTATTAAGCTGAGAAAAGTGTAAAAAAAAAAGTTTAAAAAAAATGTAAAATAATTATATTTATCTACATGCAGTGAATGGCATCATGGGAAATAAAAGGTCCAAATGTCAATGATTTTTTGCAATTTTGTCATTAAAATTTAATCAAAAGTGATCAAAAGGTTGCACAGGTATAAAAAGGTTTTAATTAAAACATCAGCTCGTCCTGCAGAAATATAATACCTTACCCAGTTCTGTATGCAAAAGTATTTAAAAAAAGTTACAGGTCAAATCAAGTTACAATCAAAGAACTTTAACAAAACTATATTAATGTATTATTTCTTTGATTGAACCGACCCAAAGTATTAAGGATTTGTGCTGTTTGTACTGCAAAAAGGAAATTGTAAAAGCAAAGCCTGCAATAAACTAATGCAACTGGATATTTTTTGTCAATTGCATGGCATTTGGAAACATTTTTCAGATTTCCAGTAAAGAATATTATATGAGGAAAGTACAATTTGTCCCGCTCTTAACCCCTTAAGGACTAAGGCTTGTACTGGGAACCTGTGTACTATGCCGTGTACTGGGAAGCAGAAAAAAATGGTGTGAAATTGGGAAAAAAATGCATTTGCGTCACTTTCTTGTGGGCTCCAGACTTTCCCTGTGCACTCCAAATGATATGTCTACTTTATTCATTGGTTCGGTATGACACTAAATTTATATAGGTTTTATTGTGTTTTAATATATTTACAAAAATCAAACAAATGTGTACAAAAAAATATTTTTTTTTCACCATCTTCTGATGGAATGTTTTCATTGGTGCCATTTTGAGGACTGTGCAACCTTTTGAACACTTTTTATTACATTTTCTATGTGATGTAAAATGATGTTAAAGGAGCGTTTTGTACATTTGGGCGCTATTTTCCGTTATGGGGTTCACCGCTGGGAATAACCATTTTTACATTTTGATAGATCTAGCATTTTGAGACACAGTGAAACATATTTGTTATTTTTACAGTTTAGGAAAAGAGGGTTGATTTAAATTTTTATTTTTTATTTTACTATTTTTTCAACTTTTATTTACAATTCCCTAGGGTACTTTAAACCTAGATGGTCTGATTGTTCCTAACATATGCTGAAATACTACTGTATTACAGTATATGGCATTTTTACACAGTATTTATTACAATGATCCACTGGCTCATTGTAACGAAGTGCAGATGCCATGCAGCCTGGGATCTGATGAAGACCTGAGGCTGTCATGGCAACCAATCGCCCCTCCCCGATGATGTCATATGGAGCAAACCCCCACCTCTGTAAAAAGAGCGCTGCCCCTGTGAGCCCTCTTCATACTGCCTCAACACCTCTGCGCCGTACATGTACAGTACAAAGTGTGAAGCCTTTAACAAGATCTTTTTCTACTCTGTAAATGGAACCATAAAAAAGTTATGGCATTTGGAATGCAAGAATTAAAAAACAGAAACGCAAAAATGGAAAAGGGGCCTACTTCCAGTCGGTGAGGATCCGAGTGGTGGAAAATCAGCCATAAATGTTACTGGATAAGAATAACCATTAAAACCCATTGTTATATATTTTGTCTAAGCAATAGTTTTGAGCAGGTCATTTTTATAGAATAGAAACAAAATGATGCTTAGAAGATGTCTTGCCTTACAGAACATTCCCTTTTATCTTTTGCAGGTGTACACACCCTGGATGATATATAACACATCTCAGAATTCACCAAAACAAGCTTATACCTTGCAGTCTTCCAGATCCTGATTTATGTTACATTGATTAATGAACTGACCATCTATAAATCTATTTCATGTCCAATGTCAAAACAATAATAGATTCAATCCATCAGATGACTTCCACAGCCAGGGTGTGTCTGGTCACTTTACAGGGTGGATATATACAATGCTAGACTGGCTTTAAAAGAGTGAAGAAATCATGCGATAACTTTGTGAGGCTAACTGAGTATATTTCATGGTGAGCTTTCGAGAATACTAGTTCCCTTCGTCACAGATGATATTATGCATGAAACAGAAAATTCACAGCGTTTTATGCACACCCGGAAGTGATCATCAAAGGATATTAAATAATTTACAACAGGATGGTAATAAACAGAAACAAACATAAAGAAACAAACAAACCTGTGAGGCATGACAAGAGAGCCCTGGCTTTTACCTTCTTGTGGCCTTCAGGTCAGAGATAGGAGGTCATGAAGCTGGAATGGATATTAAGACCAATCTGTAAGGTATTTTATCTATGCATTACGTTATACTCCCATTCTTCACATTCCCACTGTGTTTTGAAATGTCACATTAAAACAGTAATCCACAAGTCTTCTCTAAAGAAATGTGCTACCACTCTTTCCACAGATCTTTCCTTCTGTTGTTGATATCTGATTGGTGTGAGTTCATCTCTAGCCTGTTTCACGCACAAATGAGACCTGTGGTGGGGCACTGTTCACACATAATAAGATAGACCACATTAGAAGACCTGCAGGAAAATGTCCCCTTGATCTTATGTACCTGCCGTGATTGTGGTACAAGAACATGGTCACCCATGTGAATGTACCAATATGTTTTGCACCTGTTTTGCATAAAATGGCACCTCACCCTCCCTGCAAAACAAGTGCAAAACATGTTGGTACGTTCACATGGTGACCACGAGCTTGTACTACAATCACAGCATGTACATAAGATCAAGGGGACATTTTCCTGCAGGTCCGCCAATGTGGTGTACCTTACTATGTGTGAACAGTGTCCCACCACAGGCATCATGGCGCGGCAAACAGGCTAAAAAACTTCAGCACATGAACTTGTACTAATCAAATATCAACAACAGAAGGAAAGATCTGTAGAAAGAGTGGTAGCACATTTCTCCAGAGAAGACTTGTGGATTATTGTTTTCTTTTAATCAGACATTTCAAAACACAGATGGAAAGTGGAAAATGGGAGCATAAACTAAAGGTCTCCCATTGGTCACACATTTTTCTAGTGAGGACAACACTATTGAAGATTTGCAGATTTATGTTTTAATGGGACATTTCAAATGCGAGTATAATTTAATTCAGAAATTCAACGCCTTGCAAAGTCGTCTTAATATTCATGACCACCTATCTCTGACCTGGAGGTCACAAACAGATAGGAGCCAGAGGTCTCTGGTCACACCTCACAAGCTTTTAGTCTATTTATTACTATCCTGTTGTAAATAATGTGTCTGTTTATATTTCATTCTGTTGTAATAAAGTTTTTTAATATCCTTTGATGATCACTTTCTAGTGTGTATAAAATGCTGTAAATTTTCTGTTTTATGTATAACATCATCTCTGATAAAGCCATCATCAAATATACTCAGTTAGCCTCAAAAAAGTTATTGCCTGATTTCTTCACTATTCTGCTCTCTATAAGTGTACACTATTAGCTAGACTGCCTTGTGATCATAGGTTTTGTGTTTTAACATAACATATCCGCATTTTTTCACAGAAAAGTAAAAATCTATCCTGCATAAAATTGACTGCACTTTTAGTAGCCTTAATGTACAAGGCTAATATAACTCCCTCTCAATCATTAAATTTTTTTGGATTACAGTTTTTTTGACTGTTTACTATGCATTTTGGAGCTAAATCGTGGAATGGGAATTGTAAAGGAAATATTTCTCTCTCCTGGATCCATTTCTTGATGTGGCTAAAAAAACAAGTCCAAAATTAAGTCCTTCCTGCGAAAATACTGTATATTTTACAGTAAAATTAAAACATATCATTGCTGGTAAATTAATAGAAATACATAGAACATCTCCAATATTTTTCTATAGCTGCACCACTACCATCCTTTGCACATTATATACAAATCCAATACTGTTTTTAATCTCACATTGTAGAGGAATTTAAAGATGCAACATAACATTTTCAGACACCAAGTCTATAAACAAGATAGATTGGTTCTGAAGATATGGGATTAAGATAATTGTTCAATATGTCCATCCACAGATCCCTCATATGATGATTTTGCATAGCTCTGGCACATATAGCATTGTATATAAAGAATTACATGAAAATAAATGTCAACCATCGAACAATAGAATTCATCTAAATTGCTGGATTTTCAGCGATAAAAGTGTATCATAGCCAACCATCAAAAAAAATGCTTTATGTATATGTTCATATACATTTAAATAATAGTCACAAAGTCATCCACCCCCCCCCCCCTCTAGTTGTAATAAGATGACATGATAACTATAAGGCCAGAGACACATGAGCGTGGTCGTTCTTTGCTGACCAGGTTACATGGACTGTTGAGGACAGACCTCAGTTCCTGATAGTTGATTTGTAATGTAATGAGTCCCTCCTTCCATGCTGTATAATGATTACAGCTGGCGCTGCTGTTTGCAAAGACTTCTCGCCAAGGATGCCCAGAGTCCCATCCTTGGCACTGTGGTTGCTCAGTATAATCCAACCAGTGAAGGCTTCATGATTCACAAGGCAACCATGGTCATGTGCCACTGTCTCTACACTTCCCATTTGGGAAGTATGATCATGGAAGACCTTGTCATTTTTACCAATAATGCAAATGTGTTGGATTTTTTCTTTGTTATGTGTACTATTTGGTAGGTTAAATGCAGTAATTTTGGTCCATTTTTTTTCTAAAGAATAATAATCTGCAGGATGACTTAAAAAAATATATTTCTTAACTAAATCAGGTAAAACCTGGTGTGGCTATACTGTGCAAATGAAGTGGCTGGACCACAATCATACAGTAAAATTGTGTGATGCTATGTTCATCGATAGATGTGTCACCTAAACTTAGCACCAATTTGGTCGAAGACTCCAGTTTCTCATTTCCAATATAATTTTGTGTCACGTTAGCAAAAATCTTGAGAGGCTGCAACCCACAACCCAACCAGGAGTTTCCTGAGTGTATTCATTTGAAAATACTAAGAATTTGGCCCCATAACTATGAACGTTAAAGTCGTGGTAGAAAAACAATAAAAGGCTGAACTGCAGCACATTCTTTATTTTTTCTCTGCACATCCTTATTCCTTGTCTATTATTTGAATTGCCTCCTTAAAGTCTAATTTTGTAGTCCATTGGGTCTTCATTTGGATGACAAATCCAGACAGATTCACGTGTCCCATGATTAGTAAAATACCACTGTTACACAGGGCATCCGTTCTACTTTTGTCCCCATTTTCAGCTGGCATTGGTCTACAATAGCTTATCATTGTCATCATTGAAGATCAGAGAAGCCTGATAGAAGTGACATTTTCAGTTCAGCCAGGAGAATCTAACTACAATGGAGTTCAAGTAAAATCTACACATATTTTTAATCGTAATTCAGCTTTAAATGTGGTTTTACGTATTTATGAGACTGAAGCCATCAATATCAGGTGGAGGGGCTTTGCTATATTGCACTTCCCCATTTGCTCTTTGTGGCTGTATGTGGTGTCAGTAATCTCAGTTTTACACAAGGATTTTAAGTTTTAAGTTTCTGTTATGGCAATGAGTTTTTTGGGGGTCAGTACTGATGAGGTTTTTCAGCCTCCCAATGGTTTTATAACAGTGATGGTAATTGTCTGTGATCTTCACACAGATTCCACTCTAATAATGAATGTGTTGCTTCTCATTTTTTCCTTTCTGCGGTTTATATGACATAGTCTATCGAGGAAATCATTCCTAAACCCTTTTTAAAAAAAAATACCCTTAAAACTATAGGTCAACCAATTCATGTGAATGAAAGCTGGGTTTCAGCTATCTGGTCCCATTTGTGTTACTTCCAGTGCAGGTGCAGCCAGGAACAGCTGGTCAGTGGCAGTGCCAGGTTTTGGATGCCTACAATCTGATAGTTGTGACCTATCCGATGGATTATCATGATCATGGGCTGCTCTGATCAGAGATGAGATCTGAATAGTAATATAAAGTAGACACAAATTTTAGAAGGCATCTATAGCTATATTTCTGCACATTTGGGAAAAAGGATGGAAAAAGAAGTATGAGCGGACTTCCCTATCAGTTTCCAAGGCAGCTGATTACTGTTTTTAGAAGTATCATAGATTTATCTATGCTTTCATGTAGCATATTACAACATATTTAACTACTTATTCCCCATCAGGAATGAATCATAGATGTAGTAATTACTAATATTTTGACACTCATTTTTGCTGAATGCTAGATGAAAGCTATATTAATACTGTTTTACCACTATACTTTGGTGTACGTAACAGATTTGTAGACTAGTATTTATAAAGAGAGAGAATTTTGTATTCCTATTTCCTATTTCAGAAGAGACCATTAATAAGAGGGTGGGAACAATTATCACATTGCAGGGCAATGTACATCAACTGTGTATATGACTGTAGCACCATCTACAGGAATTTGTGAGCAAATTGACTACAACATTTTTTTACAAGGGACTTATGGTGTAAAGGACTTTGTATCTTTTGATTATTAATGTCTGCTTATCCTAGACATATAACGTACACAGAAATAACAAATATCAAATTCGATTGCAAAGTCTTAGATCACAAAGCTAAGCAATGTTTAGTAAGTAAAGGATATAAATAAATCATGAAAGTATTCTGAAGACAGATAAAAACAATACAGAAACAACACAACTACGCATTGCATTGCTTTTGAACATAAGAACATTAAAAAATGTACTAACTTAATACCACTGAGATGAAACCACAGTTCTAATACCATCAATTGTTATAACTTGTTACCTACTGGCAATATAATATGGGAGTACTGTTTCTTATATTTCTGTTTTCTTGCATATATTCCCGGCTCATGCTCTTAGGCCGCATTTACACAACTGTATGGGGGATGTATGTATGGCCACAAGCTTGATGCCGTACGTACATCCCATGTAGAAAGCAATGGCCGAATGGGGCAATACGGTGCCACACATGTGCGGCACCGTACTGCTCCGTACATGGGGAAAAGATAGGACATGTCCTATCATTCCCCGTATTATGCCGCCGTGCGCAATGGATCACTATCTAGAGTGGAGGGGTCACCCTTCCTCTTCTCCATGGCGCCGGACTTATGCCCACCCGGCTACGGCCCGCCGGGCATACGCTCATATGAATGTAGCCTTACCCTGACTTACTACTACTGTTAGACTTGTTGTTTTGTTTGCAATAAAATCAAATTACAAAATAATTTTGCAGTGTTGGTATTTTATACAAAATGTACTTGTTCAATAAAGTAAATGTCGAAAACGTTTGTCTAATCTGAAAATCCAGTAACAGAAATCTTAACTATGGAAATTTTTATAGAGAAAACTTTTCACATGGGAAATATATCATCTACATGCCGTACAGGAAGAGCTGAGCAGATTGACCTCTAGTTTTGTGGGAAAGGATAACGTGTCCTATCTCTGATCAATAGTCTCTCCTCTTTTTAGGAAAACTACCAGTTGGGTAGCCATGATGTAAACTAAATATACTGTACTTACAGGTCAGGCTTTTGTTCTATATGCGAGAAAATGTCTTTATTTACACGCCTATATTGTGCAAAAAAAAAACAGCTTTTAAAATATACAAATTAGTACCAGGTGCTTCTTTGGACGTCACACAGGCTGCAAGACACTCCTTCAGTTTCTCATTATACACACCAACTATGTGCTATCATATCCACCCACTGCCTTGCTTATGCACTGTCCTTATCCCTATCAAACAGTGATCAAGCTTGCATGCACAAAACTGGGAGGGGATTGGACGGAGTGGGTGGATATGATGGTACGCAGTAGGTGTGCATAATTAGAAGCCAAAGAAGCACTGGACAGCCTGTGTGGCATCCACAGGAGCGGCCAGCTCTAATTTGCGTATTTTTAAAAGTTGATTTTTTTTGCACAATGCAGGCTTTTCAAACCTAATAAAGTCATGTTCCCACATATAGAACAAAAGCTCAATCTGCAAGAATATTTTGTTAAAATCATAACCCAAGTAGTAGTTTTCTTTAATGTGTATGAAGAGATAGCTACCAATTACTAGTAGGACCTCTCTGATGATATATAAATTTCATAAACTGTATATAAATTTGTGTATAATACATTACCGATTTTCTAAGTACCATAAATATATTTCTAAACCTGCTATTAACATGAAATAATTACCAGATGCAGCTAACAATCGACAGTAGTAATGAAATCAAGCCATAGACGTTCATAAATGAAATGACTGTATGTGTAATTATAAAAATGACACAGGGAAGAATTATTGCACACACCTATTTAATACTTGTACAAAAGACTTTGTTGGTGACAACAACTTCAAGACGTCTCCTGTATGAAAACTATCCACTTGCACTGGCTCCATTACAGGCATTTTAAGACATTGTTGGAATGGGATGTTTCAGATACAAATCAAATTCCAGCCTTTTTACACTATGAAAGATGAGATTCTTATCTTTAAAATGAGACATGACACCAAAGATAGCGATGCTCCCCCTTGTGGTCTCTGAGCTTGACACTTCTCAGGTCCGATCAAGTGGTTTAAAGGGTCAGTGCCTCTATTTTTTCTTTGGTGTTGGAGTGCTTATCATATATTATCACAGTATCACTGTAACATAGTAGATAAGGTTTGAAAAGGATGCAGGTCCATCAAGTCCAACCTCTTAAATTAAAGAATTTTTTTCTTCCAATAACAAATTTTTGTTTTTAAGAAAGGCATCCAGGCCTCTCTTGAACATGTACAAAGTATCAGCCATAGCAACCTCCTGCGGCAGAGTTCCATAGTCTCACTGCTCTTACAGTAAATAATCCCAGTCTATGGCGATGGTAGAATCGCCTCTCCTCTAGGCGTAGAGGATGCCCCCTTGTCCTGCTCACAGGCCTAGGTATAAAATGATATTGGGAAAGATATTTGAACTGCCAGTTCATGTATTTGTACATTGTAATGAGGTCTCCCCTTAGTTGTTTTTTTTCTAAGATGAATGCAATCTGTATTCTTGTCATGTGTGCTGCTATGTCCCTCCCTTTCTGTTCTGGTAGTTTACTGTGTAGTCGACAGTAACAGGAGAGAAGGGGAAACAGTGACAGTGACACAGGAAGCAAAACAGGTGGACAGGAAAGTGATGCAACAGATGCCCTCCCAAGCTGATCCCTCACATATGTCCCTCCCTCAGAATCTTACTTCTGTATTTTGCCCCCTCCTTCTCATCAGTGGCCCAATCTTATGTCCCCGACCTCCTCCATCCTCCAGCTGCTGATGCACTATGGCAGCTTTAACTTCTGTCAAGGTATCATCTGCAAGATCTAGAAGAACCGTAAGTATTTATTTTTGACATGTCTCTGGAATGTGCGCATGTATATAGTAAGCATGTCTGTGGAATGTGTGTATGTATGTAGTAAGCATGTCTGTGGAATGTGTGTATGTATGTAGTAAGCATGTCTGTGGAATGTATATATGTATATAGTAAGCATGTCTGTGGAATGTGTATGTGTATGTAGGAAGCATGTCTGTGGAATGTGTATGTGTATGTAGGAAGCATGTCTGTGGAATGTGTGTATGCATGTAGTAAGTATGTCTGTGGAATGAGTGTATGTAGGTAGTAAGCATGTCTGTGAAATGTGTAAGTAGTAACCATGTCTGAGAAATGTGAATATACATGTAGTGAGCATGTCTGTGGAATGGTTATGTGTTTTTTTAGGAAGCATGTCTGTGGAATGTGTTATGCATGTAGTAAGTATGTCTGTGGAATGAGTGTATAGTAGTAAGCATGTCTGTGAAATGTGTAAGTAGTTAACCATGTCTGAGGAATGTGATATACTGTAGTGAGCATGTCTGTGGAATGTGTATATGATGTAGTAACATGTCTGTGGGATGTGTATATGCATGTATTAAGCATGTCTAATGTGTATATTGCATGTGTAAGTATGCTTTGGAATGTTTATATGTATGTAGTAAGCATGTCTGTGGAATGTCTATGTGAATGCAGTAACCAGTCTGTGGAAGTTTATGCATGTGTAACATGTCTGTGAATGTGTATATGTATGTAGTAGCAGTTGTGGAATGTAATATACATATGTAATCATGTCTGTGGATGTGTAGATGTATGTAGTAAGATATATGTGGAATGTGTATATATCGTGTAGTAAGCATGTCTGTGGAATGTGTATATTTATGTAGAACATGTCTGTGGAATGTTATATGCTGTAGTATCATGTCTGTGGAATGTGTATGTGTAGTAGTAAGCATGTCTGTGAATGTGTATGTGTATGTAGTAAGCATGTCTGTGGAAGGTGTATATGCATGTAGTAAGCTGTCTGTGAAGTGTATTGCATGTATTACATGTCTGTGGAAGGTGTATATGCTAGTAAGCATGTCTGTGAATGGTATATATTGTAGTAACATGTCTGTGGAATGTGTAAGTGTATGTAGTAAGCATGTCTGTGTGGATGTGTATGTGTATGTAGTAAGCATGTCTGGTGGAGGTGTATATGCTGTAGTTAAGCATGTCTGTGGATGTGTTTGTGTATGTAGTAAGCATGTCTTTGGAAGGTTGTATATCATGTAGTAAGCATGTCTGTGGAAGGTGTACATGCATGTAGTAAGCATGTCTGTGGAATGTGTATATGCATGTAGTAAGCATGTTTGTGGAAGGTGTACATGCATGTAGTAAGCATGTCTGTGAAGGTGTACATGCATGTAGTAAGCATGTTTGTGGAATATATATATGTTTGTAGTAAGCATGTCTGGAATGTGTATATAAGTGTAGTAAGTATGTATGTGGATGAGTATGTGTATGTAGTAAGCATGTCTGTGGTATGTGTATGTAGTAAGCATGTCTGTGGAATGTGTATATGCATGTAGTAAGCATGTCTGTGGAAGGTGTACATGCATGTAGTAAGCATGTTTGTGGAATGTATATATGTTTGTAGTAAGCATGTCTGTGGAATGTGTATATATGTGTGTAGTAAGCATGTCTGTGGAATGTGTATATAAGTGTAGTAAGTATGTATGTGGAATGAGTATGTGTATGTAGTAACCATGTCTGTGGTATGTGTATGTAGTAAGCATGTCTGTGGAATGTGTATGTGTATGTAGTAAGCATGTCTGTGGAATGTAAGTGTACATGATTAGTGTGATGTAAATGTGTATTTAATGGTCCATATTTAGTGAGGCAAAGACATGGAGTCACTAATGTGGTGCACTGGATCTGATGCTCCCGGTACCAGATTTTTTTTTTTTGGTGCCTCAGATTCCCCAACATAAATAAAGTGTATCAGAAAGCCCCTTTAGGTGCACAGTAATGTGTCACGGTGGACTAGTGCGCCGCGATGCATCACTAGTGCAAACACTATTTAACTACATGTGCAAACTATTTTTGTGCACTTTCACACTGCTGGAGAGTTGTCAGAAATAAATATGACACTAACATGCTCCTTTGGGTGCACGTTTTTCTGTCTTGTTGGACACAGAGCAGCCGTGACACAAAACTGGCGCAGACACTTATAAATACATGTGCAAGAATTTGCACGTTCTTTTCAGTGCAAAGTCATACAGAAAACTGGCGCAAATGTTTTTTTTGTTAGTTTTATAAAGTATGTTCTCCATTGTCAAATATCAGTGTCAGCAGTACCAAACCATGTGGCAGAAGTGGGGTAATCTAGAGTAAAATAGTAGGCAAATATTTTGGAAAACCTGAGTAGTTTGGCTATATACTACAGGGGGGCAAGCTGGCTATATACTACAGGGGGAAGGCAGGCTATATACTACAGGGGGGCAGGTTGGCTATTAATGGGGGCAGGATGGCTGTATATCGCAGGGTGGGCAGGCTGGCTATATTCAGGGTAAGCAGGTTGGCTTTTACTACAGGAGGTGGCTGGCTATATCTACAGAGTGGCAGGCTGGCTATATACTACAGGGGACAGGGTGCATATACTATAGGGGGAGGAAGGCTGGCTGTATACTACAAGAGGGCAATATTTATGATATATTCGTCATGGCAAAAGTAAATGGGCTGTGTTGTTCTTACTTTACTGTACTTTGAGTCACTGCAAAAGCTAGTACTATAGAACATAAGCAAGAAGTCTATCATAGAACAGTTTAATATAATTGATACATCTTTATTCATCAATGCAAAAAATGAGTTCTGCTCATATACCAAGTAATAATGTAAGGAATGAAATAGAATGTCTATAAGATGAAAGTAGGTAATGGATTGCGCTGACATTTGAAAACCAATAGTAAATTCAGCTCATAACGTCTAATGAGTCAAGTGATGCAATATCCTTAATGCATTGTGGACTTGTAAGCTCAGGGGGATCAGAGGCTTGGTAATGTCTCATGTAGCGTTCCACTGAAGTGAATACCAAACTACACAATAAATTACAAATGTTGCATAAAATATAACTTCACATTTTTTCATTGTTGCAAATTTTTGGTCTATATGCCAAAGCTCTGGTAAGAACTGTAATGATAATGCTTCTTCCCAAGGTAATCTTCACACACAGTATTTCCAGAAGCAGGCTGTAAAATACGGAAATGAGACATAAAAAAGCTTGAAAATGTGAAGAGAACAACACACAATTTACTAAATGTCATGCCATTGTGAATATATCTTAACATGCGTAAAATAGCTTTATTTTAAGCTATTTCATAAATTGTATATATTAAAAACATGTAAATAGATAATTGTGCAGAAACACTGATCAAATTAGAGACACGTTCAGATATTGGTGTATTCTGACACCTGGTGCTTGCAAAACGGCTACAGCAACAGGTTGTCCAGATGAAGCCAAAAGGATGACCCTATCTTTCAACACTGCCGCTGGAATTGCTCACCAGTTCAGCAATGAACGGTTATGATCTTTCCCCTTGCAGTAGCCAAACTTTCAATAACGAAGAATCGAAGGCTTAACTCACCTTTGTGAGAGCATGTTGGTGGCAGAGGAGAAGTGGCGAAAGTTCATTTAGTGATGAAGGACTTGATTTATTTGGATCTGATGGGAAACACTGGGGCAAATTACTTCCTCCGTCACGATCCCGAGTGCGTTGTCCGACGAGATGAAGTCTGGCGCAATTCACTAATATGTGCGCCCAATATCCGCATGTATCTCTCCTGCTGAGGTCCCTGGAGTTCACTTCTTCTTCCCGTGTATGTGAGTGCATGTTTTGCGACACAATTTGAATTTTAAATCCCGCCTTAGTCCAAATCAGTCCGGTTATCCAACGACCATGCCCCCGATTGTGTCGCATGAAAGTCATGCTATTGCACCAAATCCGATCGTGTGCGCCAAAAATCCCTTTTAAATGTGGTGCAAATCGGAAATAGTCGGGAACCCCGACGGAAATGCGGTGTGCGGACCCTTAGTAATGTGCCCCATTATGTTCTTTGACAACTGGGGATAGACTGAACCCAAAGTGTAAAGAAGTCAGTGAAAGGTGGTGGAAGAGGTTCGTGGTTTGGGGAATGTTTCTGCAGCAGGAGTTGAACCTCTCATGCGGCTACATGGCAGAGTGATGCAGTGTGTATCAGAACTTATTCAACAACTTGTTTTCCTTCCTTGCATTCTTCACTTAATCAGCCAGCAATTTCATGCAGGATTATGCCCCTGCCACAAGCAAATTGAAACATTGAAACGATAGAATGACCACCCAGATTCTGAATCTAAACCCAATAGTCAACATCGTTAAATCCTTGGTGACAAAGTTATGCCAGAACCTATAACAGTCATACAACTATGGAAGTGACTAGAAGAAGATGGACCAAAATCGCACCAGAGCAGTGTGAGAGACTAGTGATGTCCTGTAGCCGAGATATGCTGAAGCCATTAAAGCAAAGGCCTGTGCCCTTGCTGACTGGTGTACCTTGCGAAAATGCAATTATACTGACTCCTCTCTGCTCTCAGCTTACTGTTCTCTAATTATGATCATCATGTTTTTGAAATAAAGGTTTTATGTTGGTAGACTTTGGCAATTGTGTGGACACTGTTCTAGTGGCACGGTGTACACTTTACAAAATAATCCATCAATGGATTACATTATTTCTGAAAAAAATCAAGTATCATACGTTGTTCTCTATTTTGATCTCCGTGTTAATCAATGAACCAATCTCATTCATCCACATTCAGGGTTTATTGTAGGAGAACTTTATAAAAGTGGTGGGGTTTTAGTAACAGAAAGACAAACTAATCTCTAAAACCATCATCTCCAATACTTTAAGAAAAATACTACTTCTCCTTACTAGTACAAGACAAGAAGAGAAAAACAAGAATTGTTGAGCCAAGTTCAATAGTGTGCAAAATGCTGATAGTGAAGTCTAAGAGTGCAGTTGTATTTTTTCTATACCGAAAATTTGTGAAAAGCATGTACAATAAGTTGGAAATGTATTTAACATGCAGCCTGTGTTCTACTTGTACCCACTAAATACTAGATGCACTCTTTTTATTCCTTTTTTTGTAGAGGGAACCAGAAGTTGACACTTGGGAATGTTAACAAGAGTATCGTGAATTGAGTATGACTTTTAAGATGAAAGATGCCGGAAGGGCTAGCCTCATGTGTGCAGTTTTTTTTTTCCTTATATGCTTTGGAATTAAGGAAACAGCTGAACCAGCCTATGATTTACAGAATGCATACCTCGTTTGTTTGATGTGAAGCTTGTGGGAGCCTGTCAATGGCATATGGCATGTCACCGACTTCTCTTCTAGAAGTTGTTCCTTCAATTTTCTAGCTGGAAAAAAAATATGTGTCATTTTAAGTGCAACTTGTCTCAACACCTGTGGATGCATTAAGAATGAGCATAAACATTGTATTCTATTCTACTTATTATACCAAATGCTGTTGAGAGTTGATTAATTAATTTAATTAATATTAATATTAATAATATGCATGCCACTTGCACACTAAAGTGTTCTCATGGCCTTTATTTTCATTAAGAAATACACCGTTGTCTCTTTTGTCGCATGCATATCTTGTCTGCCATATTTTCACCCTATTGAGGAATCTTAGGAAAATTACTTAAGGAACCTGTCATCAGAAATTGGCCTAATTAATACCAGTGTTGTTGTAAAGCAGCTTAACACCTTGAAATGTCATGTTTCTTGCATTTCATCAGAAAATCATTTTTAAAGTAATGGTAAAATGATTGCATCAAGTCATGGAGGCGGAGAGTTTAGTCCTGAAGTCAAGATCTTTTCCCCCAATTGCCTCCTACGCTGTGATTGATATCATGAATCAAAGTTCAGGAAATCTGCTTAGTGATGTTCTCTGGATGCAGGATGAATACAGTGAAGGGGACGTTCTGAGAGATGACTTCACAGTTAAAGTCCCACCTCCTTGACTTATACAACCTTTTCACATCTCACTTCAAAGCTTGTTTCTGGATGATGCCCACCACACCAGGTCATGAAAGTAACATGATCCCGAATGTGTCAGCTGCTTGACAACCTACTGTAGCGGTTTATAGGTCAATTTCTGCTGGCAGGTTCCCTTTAAAGAGGTCAACCCAAGCATGCTGCTGAATATAGGCAGCAACAACAACTATGAATATTGCAAATAAATTTCATAAATCTAGACAGCAGGTTATCTAATGGAAATGGTCATGCGACACCCCCCCAGAATGGTTGCATGCAGCGTCAACGGTACATGGGTACCCCACTAATTTAAATGCTGCTGGTGACTTTGTCAAGAGCTGAAAGTTAACACCCATGATTAATGTCTTTCAGATGGTGTTGGGTGTACCGAGCCTGAACCAACCGATTTTTTCAATTTAAGAATTTAAGAAGTCGCTAATCACTGTAGCTACACATTCTTAATGACATAAAATAAGTACTTTCTATTTAAGAAAACAAGTATTCAGGTACCAAGTACATACGAACTGCAATTGTAATACTTAACTATGCAGAGAGATCTGAATACTCATAACATAGCATTGGTTCTATTAAAGGGATTTTCTGACTTAGTCAAAAGTTTTTTTTGTTATTTAAACTGAAACAGTACCCCTGCGCTTCACTGGCTGTGTCTCATATATGTGGTGCAGGGTACAAATTGTGAACTGTAGAATTTATTATATTTTGGCTCATTAGGGCCAATTTCGGCTGCATATACCCCCATAGACGGCAATGGCGCCTGGCGCAATCCGCACCGTACACGGTGAAAAATAGGCATGAATATTGGTATTTTGTTGATAAAGAATTTCAATTGTTATTGTTTTTGTTTGAACTAACATAACAACTATGCAGGCAGTCCCTGGTTCGTACAAGATAGGTTTGTTCTTAAGTTGAATTTGTATGTAAGTCAAACTGTATATTTTATATGTAGATGTATCCAAACAAAATTTTGTTTGCCCCAGTGACAATTGGAGGTTTCAAAATCTTTTGCTGTAATGGACCAAGGATTATCAATAAAGCTTCATTACAGACACCTTATAGCTGATCATTGCAGTGGGGGCTATAGTAAAGCAACCAGGGAGCTTCAGCAGAGGTCATAGGGGGCAGAGGGGTCCGTCTGTAACTAGGAAAGTTTGTAAGTCGGGTGTCCTAGTTGGGTTAGACTGCCTGTATACAATATAACATTGCAATAATAATAATTGTATGACTAACCGCTCCAGCTGTTCCAATTTGCTCTCCAGATCCATCTCTAATGTACAAAATATTTAATAAATAATTTTAAAAATGTCTGACCATTTTTATATATATAAACATAAAGGAATTGAACTACTTCAGAGGGAGTTCTATGTAAAACAAGAAAGAGTGCAGAATAGCCTTACTCTGACATTATTTTTATATTTGATCTATGCTATTTCTCTTCAAAACTTAGACTTTAGTATTACTTTACAGCGATTTTGTAGCACATAAAAAAACCAGGAGGCTTGGATGAAGGAATTTATAGTTGGGTGCTGATTATCCAGAACTGCTCCAGAACTAAAATGGTCACAATTTCTCTGAAGCCTTTGCCTTTTGGCCATGTGCTGTTTCCATATTTCAACATTCACCTATGGGTAGGCTCACACTGCGTTGTCAGATTGTGATCTACAGACCGTTTCTTGTACCAAACTGACAACAATGGGACGGAACTCCCATAGATTGCTATGATGTAAGGAGTACCGTCCCCAGCAATATTTGGTCTAGTAATATGTTTTTTAGATTGTATGCAACATTTAGAGCAGGCCACTGCCATTGTCAAATCCTGAACCACAGAATCCTGTGTCCCATGGACTGACATGGCAGTGACCTGCTCTAAATGTTGCATACAATATAAAAACAATCCATGGATCTCTTTTGTTCTGTAGTCCTTTTTTGTAAGCTAATAAGCTTTTATACATTTTACAGACTACTGTTTTGTAAACTCAGTCAAATGAGTTACCATTATGAAGCAATATATCAGATCAATGCTTAATCATATTCCTTGTACAGCTGCAAGGTTACAACAATTACTATGCAACACAAAAGCATATTAAAAACATTGTACAGTTTTGATAATTTTAAAGTAGAAAAATTAGCTGCAACAATCTACATGAGAACATACCTTAACCGTCAATGTTTAGGTAACATAACATTACCTAACGCTACCATTAGTCTAGCGGAGTAAACGTTACATTCCAAGGGGATTTATTTAGTCCTTTTTTGAATTAAAACAAATATTTTTGTAAAAAATATCACAAGCTCTTACCAAAATTGAGGGTCTCCTAACAGGCAAGGTTTATTGAGAAGAAGCGTCAGGAGCATATCTTGGTGATTCAACTCTTTATCTGGATAAAGTTCATTTTCTTTCAATGTTAAAAGAATATACATACAAAATATAATTATTATATTATCATGACAAATAATTGCTTTGCAGATATACTAATCACGTGAATTAGACACGGTATTTTATTGTTGTGGATGATGCAGGCAAAACAGAGGGTTTAAATAGGAAACAGCCTGGCTGTGTACAATATAACACTCCTTAGGGCATTATTCATTATAATTATCATGGTCAGTGTTTCCCATCAGTGATTGTAAGCAAAAGTTTGGAGATTAATAGAGATAAGATATAATGAAAAGAAATTGCACATGCTGTGGTTTTTTTCAAGCTACCTTGGTATTGGCACACAATCACTGACAAAAAAGTGACACATGGATAGGATCTGATACTGTTTTAGTGAAATCTATTAAGTATGATACTCAATTAAAATCTTTATAAACTATAGAAACATTCATTTTAGGAAGCAGGAAAGCACATGAGAAAACAAACTGATTCTTAAAATGGATTTTCTCATGTATCCCATCTAAGGCTTGAATTACAGATTTCATAGCTACATAGCCTGTGTAGGAACCACACCCTTTTTTGGAGTTGGGGTAAGAAAAGTGGGGGTCATACATTTGTTGCTCTCATTTTTCATTTCTATTAAAGTTCAGATAAAAGTAAAAAAAAATCTTTGCATATCCCTTCTCTCTGTTTAGGGGTTAGTAGTATGCTACTTTCCCAGCTGCAAGTGTAACTCTGTACAACCTGACAAGCAACAATAACAATTAAATTTTTCTATGGGACAAGTTATTTATAAAGACCTTTGTAGGTCTGTGAATGTAATAATTGTTTATCTATGAATTTTTACTAAATGTGTAACTAGTGGGGAAAGGGGAAGTGTGGGTTTGTTTATATATTGTACTGCTATAAAATGAAAAAAATTGTTAATAAAATTAACTTTGAAAAATAAAGTCGTTAATGCAATTATGCAATGGACCAGTAAATACCATATTAGGAAATACTGCTAGTGTCTCAAAGAAGTATTTGGTACTAATTCAACTTGTCAAGAATTCTCTCAGAAGAAGTAATATTATATTGAGTCTGGTTCTTTTTATGAAAATGTAAAAAATAAGTATTTCTACCTGTATAATATCTAGATTTATCAGTGTCTACTTTGATGAAGTAGAATACTATGACATGAATGAATTCACATTTAATTCTTGAAAACTCACCTTGCAATAGATAAGAGCATGTCTGTGAAATGTGTAAGTAGTAACCATGTCTGAGGAATGTGAATATACATGTAGTGAGCATGTCTGTGGAATGTGTATATGCATGTAGTAAACATGTCTGTGGGATGTGTATATGCATGTAGTAAGCATGTCTGCAATGTGTATATGCATGTAGTAAGTATGCTTTTGGAATGTTTATATGTATGTAGTAAGCATGTCTGTGGAATGTCTATGTGAATGCAGTAACCATGTCTGTGGAAGGTGTATATGCATGTAGTAAGCATGTCTGTGGAATGTGTATATGTATGTAGTAAGCATGTCTGTGGAATGTAAATATACATATAGTAATCATGTCTGTGGAATGTGTATATGTATGTAGTAAGCATATATGTGGAATGTGTATATACGTGTAGTAAGCATGTCTGTGGAATGTGTATATGTATGTAGGAAGCATGTCTGTGGAATGTCTATATGCGTGTAGTAATCATGTCTGTGGAATGTGTATGTGTAAGTAGTAAGCATGTCTGTGGAATGTGTATGTGTATGTAGTAAGCATGTCTGTGGAAGGTGTATATGCATGTAGTAAGCATGTCTGTGGAAGGTGTATATGCATGTAGTAAGCATGTCTGTGGAAGGTGTATATGCAGTGTAGTAAGCATGTCTGTGGAATGTGTATATAGTGTAGTAATCATGTCTGTGGAATGTGTATGTGTATGTAGTAAGCATGTCTGTGGAATGTGTATGTGTATGTAGTAAGCATGTCTGTGGAAGGTGTAATGCATGTAGTAAGCATGTCTGTGGAATGTGTTTGTGTATGTAGTAAGCATGTCTTTGGAAGGTGTATATGCATGTAGTAAGCATGTCTGTGGAAGGTGTACATGCATGTAGTAAGCATGTCTGTGGAATGTGTATATGCATGTAGTAAGCATGTTTGTGGAAGGTGTACATGCATGTAGTAAGCATGTCTGTGGAAGGTGTACATGCATGTAGTAAGCATGTTTGTGGAATATATATATGTTTGTAGTAAGCATGTCTGTGGAATGTGTATATAAGTGTAGTAAGTATGTATGTGGAATGAGTATGTGTATGTAGTAAGCATGTCTGTGGTATGTGTATGTAGTAAGCATGTCTGTGGAATGTGTATATGCATGTAGTAAGCATGTCTGTGGAAGGTGTACATGCATGTAGTAAGCATGTTTGTGGAATGTATATATGTTTGTAGTAAGCATGTCTGTGGAATGTGTATATATGTGTGTAGTAAGCATGTCTGTGGAATGTGTATATAAGTGTGTAAGTATGTATGTGGAATGAGTAGTGTATAGTGTAGTAACCATGTCTGTGGTTAGTGTATGTAGTAAGCATGTCTGTGGAATGTAAGTGTACATGATTAGTGTGATGTAAATGTGTATTTAATGGTCCATATTTAGTGAGGCAAAGACATGGAGTCACTAATGTGGTGCACTGGATCTGATGCTCCCGGTACCAGATTTTTTTTTTTTGGTGCCTCAGATTCCCCAACATAAATAAAGTGTATCAGAAAGCCCCTTTAGGTGCACAGTAATGTGTCACGGTGGACATAGTGCAGCCGCGATGCATCACTAGTGCAAACACTATTTAACTACATGTGCAAACTATTTTTGGTGCACTTTCTACATGCTGGAGAGTTGTCAGAAATAAATATGACACTAACATGCTCCTTTGGGTGCACGTTTTTCTGTCTTGTTGGACACAGAGCAGCCGTGACACAAAACTGGCGCAGACACTTTATAAATACATGTGCAAGAAGTTTGCACGTTCTTTTCAGTGCAAAGTCATACAGAAAACTGGCGCAAATGTTTTCTTTTGTTTTAGTTTTATAAAGTATGTTCTCCATTGTCAAATATCAGTGTCAGCAGTACAAACCATGTGGCAGAAGTGGGTAATATAGAGTAAAATAGTAGGCAAATATTTTGGAAAACCTGAGTAGTTTGGCTATATACTACAGGGGGGCAAGCTGGCTATATACTACAGAGGGGAAGGCAGGCTATATACTACAGGGGGGCAGGTTGGCTATATAATGGGGGCAGGGTGGCTGTATACTGCAGGGTGGGCAGGCTGGCTATATTCTACAGGGTAAGCAGGTTGGCTTTATACTACAGGAGGTGGCTGGCTATATACTACAGAGTGGCAGGCTGGCTATATACTACAGGGGACAGGGTGCATATATACTATAGGGGGAGGGAAGGCTGGCTGTATACTACAAGAGGGCAATATTTATGATATATTCGTCAATGGCAAAAGTAAATGGGCTGTGTTGTTCTACTTTACTGTACTTTGAGTGCACTGCAAAAGCTAGTACTATAGAACATAAGCAAGAAGTCTATCATATGAACAGTTTAAATATAATTGATACATCTTTATTCAATCAATGCAAAAAATGAGTTTCTGGCTCATATACCAAGTAATAATGTAAGGAATGAAATACATGTCTAATAAAGATGAAAGTAGGTAATGGATTGCAGCTGACATTTGAAAACACAATAGTAAATTCAGCTCATAACGTCTAATGAGTCAAGTGATGCAATATCCTTAATGCATTGTGGACTTGTAAAGCTCAGGGGGATCAGAGGCTTGGTAATGTCTCATATGTAGCGTTCCACTGAAGTGAATACCAAACTACACAAATAAATTACAAATGTTGCATAAAAATATAACTTCACATTTTTTCATTGTTGCAAATTTTTGGTCTATATGCCAAAGCTCTGGTAAGAACTGTAATGATAATGCTTCTTCCCAGAGGGTAATCTTCACACACAGTATTTCCAGAAGCAGGCTGTAAAAAACGGAAAATGAGACATAAAAAAGCTTGAAATATAAAGAGAACAACACACAATTTACTAAATGTCATGCCATTGTGAATATATCTTAACATGCGTAAAATAGCTTTATTTTAAGCTTATTTCATAAATTGTATATATTAAAAACATGTAAATTAGATAATTGTGCAAGAACACTGATCAAAATTAGAGAACACGTTCAGATATTGGTGTTATTCTGACACCTGGTGCTTGCAAAAAGGCTACAGCAACAGGTTGTCCAGATGAAGGCCAAAGGAGTGACCCTATCTTTCAACACTGCCGCTGGAATTGCTCACCAGTTCAGCAATGAACAGGTTAATGATCTGTCTCGCCATTCTGCAGTAGCCAAATCTTTCAATAACAGAAAGAATCGAAAGGCTAGACTCACCTTTGCTGAGAAGCATGTTGGGTGGACAGAGGAGAAGTGGTCGAAAGTTCATTTTAGTGATGAAAGGAAGTTGAATTTATTTGGATCTGATGGGAAACACTGGGGCAAATTTACTTCCTGTCCTGTCACGATCCCCGAGGTGCGTTGTCCGACGAGGATGAAGTCTGGCGCAATTCACTAATATTGTGCGCCCAATATCCCGCATGTATCTCTTCCCTGCTGAGGTCCGCTGGAGTTCACCTTCTTCTTCCCGGTGTATGTGAGTGCATGTTTTGCGACACAATTTGAATTTTAAATCCCGCGCTTAGTCCAAATCAGTCCGGTTATCCAACGACCATGCCCCCCGATTTGTGTCGCATGAAAGTCATGCTATTGCACCAAAATCCGATCGTGTGCGCCAAAAATCCCTGTTAAATGTGGTGCAAATCGGAAATAGTCGGGAACCCCGACGGAAATGCGGTGTGCGGACCCTTAGTAAGTGTGCCCCATTATGTTCTTTGACAAACTGGGGATAGACTGAAGCCAAAGTGTGTAAAGAAGTCAGTGAAAGGTGGTGGAAGAGGTGTCATGGTTTGGGGAATGTTTTCTGCAGCAGGAGTTGAACCTCTCATGCGGCTACATGGCAGAGTAGATGCAAGTGTGTATCAGAACCTTATTCAACAACTTGTTGTTCCTTCCTTGCATTCTTCACTTAATCAGCCAGCAATTTTCATGCAGGATTATGCCCCTTGCCACACAGCAAATTGGAAAACATTGAAACGATAGAATGACCATCCCAGAGTCTGAATCTAAACCCAATAGTAAACATCGTTAAAATCCTTGGTGACAAAGTTATGGCCAAGAAACCTATAACAGTCATACAACTATGGAAGTGACTAGAAGAAGAGTGGACCAAAATCGCACCAGAGCAGTGTGAGAGACTAGTGATGTCCTGTAGCCGGAGATATGCTGAAGCCATTCAAAGCAAAGGCCTGTGCCCTTGCTGACTGGTGTAACCTTGCGAAAATGCAATTATACTGACTCTCTCTCTGCTACAGTCATTACTGTTCTCTAATTATGATCATCATGTTTTTTGCAAAATAAAGGTTTTATGTTAACAGACTTTGGCAATTTTGTGGAACACTGTTCTAGTGGCACGGTGTACACTTTACAAAATAATCCATCAATGGAGATTACATTATTTCTGAAAAAAATCAAGTGATCATACGTTGTTCTCTAATTTTGATCTCCAGTGTTAATCAATGAACCAATCTCATTCATCCACATTCAGGGTTTATTGTAGGAGAACTTTTATAAAAGTGGTGGGGTTTAGTAACAGAAAGACAAACTAATCTCTAAAACCATCATCTCCAATACTTTAAGAAAAATACTACTTTCTCCTTACTAGTACAAGACAAGAAAGAAAAACAAGAATTGTTTGAGCCAATAAGTTCAATAAGTGTGCAAAATGCTGAATAGTGAAGGTCTAAGAGTGCAGTTGTATTTTTTCTATAACCGAAAATTTGTGAAAAAGCATGTACAATAAGTTGGAAATGTATTTAACATGCAGCCTGTGTTCTACTTGTACCCACTAAATACATAGATGCACTTCTTTTATTCCTTTTTTTTAGAGGGAACCAGAAGTTGACACTTGGGAATAGTTAATACAAGGAGTATCAGTGAATTGAGTATGACTTTTAAGATGAAAGATGCCGGGAAGGGCTAGCCTCATGTGTGCAGGTTTTTTTTTCCTTTATATGCTTTGGAATTAAGGAAACAGCTGAACCAGCCTATGATTTACAGAATGCATACCTCGTTTGTTTGGATGTGAAGCTTGTGGGAGCCTGTCAATGGCATATGGCATGTCACCAGACTTCTCTTCTAGAAGTTGTTCCTTCAATTTTTCTAGCTGGAAAAAAAATATTTGTCATTTTAAGTGCAACTTGTACTCAACACCTGTGGATGCATTAAGAATGAGCATAAACAGATTGTATTCTACTTTATTATACCAAATGCTGTTGAGAGTTGATTAATTAATTTAATTAATATTAATATTAATTAATATGCATGCCACTTGCACACTAAAGTGTTCTCATGGCCTTTATTTTCATTAAGAAATACCACCGTTGTCTCTTTTTGTCGCATGCATATCTTGTCTGCCATATTTTCACCCTATTGAGGAATCTATAGGAAAATTACTTAAAGGGAACCTGTCATCAGAAATTGGCCTAATTAGCACCAGTTTGTTGTAAAGCAGCTTAACACCTTTGAAATCATGTTTCTTGCATTTTCATCAGAAAATCATTTTTAAAGTGAATGGTAAAATGATTGCATCAAGTCATGGAGGCGGAGAGTTTAGTCCTGAAGTCAAGATCTTTTCCCCCCAATTGCCTCCTACGCTGTGATTGATATCATGAATCAAAGTTCAGGAAATCTGCTTAGTGATGTCTCTGGATGCAGGATGAATACAGTGAAGGGGACGTTCTGAGAGCATGACTTCACAGTTAAAGTCTCCACCTCCTTGACGTTATACAACCATTTCACATCTCACTTCAAAGCTTGTTTTCTGGATGATGCCACCACACCAGGTCATGAAAGTAACATGATCCCGAATGTGTTCAGCTGCTTGACAACCTACTGGTAGCGGTTTATTAGGTCAATTTCTGCTGGCAGGTTCCCTTTAAAGATGTCAACCCAGAGCATGCTGCTGAATACTAGGCAAGCAACAACAACTATGAATATTGCAAAATAAATTTCATAAATCTAGACAGCAGGTTATCTAATGGAAATGGTCATGGCGACAACCCTCCCCAGAATGGTGGCATGCAGCGTCAACGGTACATGGGTAGCCCCACTAATTTAAATGCTGCTGGTGACTTTGTCAACAGCATTGAAATAGTTAACACCCATGATTAATGTCAGTATCAGATGGGTTGTTGGGTGTACCGAGCCTGAACCTTAACCGATTTTTTTCAATTTAAGAATTTAAGAAGTCGGCTAATCACTAGTAGCTACACATTTCTTAATGACATAAAATAAGTACTTTCTTATTTAAGAAAACAAGTATTCAGGTACCAAAGTACATACGAACTGCAATTGTAATACTTAACTATGCAGAGAGATCTGAATACTCATAACATAGCATTTGGTTCTATTTAAAGGGATTTTCTGACATTAGTCAAAAAGTTTTTTTGTTATTTAAACTGAAACAGTACCCCTGCGCTTCACTGGCTGTGTCTCATATATGTGGTGCAGGCGGTACAAATTGTGAACTGTAGAATTTATTAATATTTTGGCTCATTAGGGCCAATTTGCGGCTGCATATACGTCCCCATAGACGGCAATGGCGGCCTGGCGGCAATCCGCACCGTACACGGTGAAAACATAGAGCATGAATATTGGTATTTTGTTGATAAAGAATTTCAATTGTTATTGTTTTTTGTTTGAACTAACATAACAACTATGCAGGCAGTCCCCTGGTTACGTACAAGATAGGTTTGTTCTTAAGTTGAATTTGTATGTAAGTCAAAACTGTATATTTTATAATTGTAGATCCAAACAAAAATTTTGTTTGCCCCAGTGACAATTGGAGTTTCAAAATCTTTTGCTGTAATGGGACCAAGGATTATCAATAAAGCTTCATTACAGACACCTTATAGCTGATCATTGCAGTGTGGGGCTATAGTAAAGCAACCAGGGAGCTTCAGCAGAGGTCATAGGGGGCAGAGGGGTCCGCCTGTAACTAGGAAAGTTTGTAAGTCGGGTGTCCTTAGTTGGGTGTAGACTGCCTGTATACAATATACATTGCAATAATAAATAATAAATTGTATGACTAACCTGCTCCAGCTGTTCCAATTTGCTCTCCAGATCCATCTCTAATGTACAAAATATTTAATAAATAATTTTTAAAAATGTACGACCATTTTTTATATATATAAAACATAAAGGAATGAACTACTTCAGAGGGAGTTCTATGTAAAACAAGAAAGAGTGCAGAATAGCCTTACTCTGACATTATTTTTATATTTGATCTATGCTATTTCTTCAAAACTTAGACTTTATGTAGTACTTTACAGCATATTTTGTAGCACATAAAAAACCAGGAGGCTTGGATGAGAGGAATTTATAGTTGGGTGCTGATTATCCAGAACTGCTCCAGAACTAAAATGGTCACAATTTCTCTGAAGCCTTTGCTCTTTTGGCCATGTGCTGTGTCCAATATTTCAACATTCACCTATGGGTAGGCTCACACTGCTGTTGTCAGATTGTGATCTACAGACCGTTCTTTGTACCAAACTGACAACAATGGGGACGGAACTCCCATAGATTGCTATGATGTAAGGAGTACCGTCCCCAGCAATATTGCTGGTCTAGTAATATTGTTTTTTAGATTGTATGCAACATTTAGAGCAGGCCACTGCCATTGTCAAATCCCTGAACCACAGAATCCTGTGTCCCATGGACTGACAATGGCAGTGACCTGCTCTAAATGTTGCATACAATATAAAAAACAATCCATGGATCTCTTTTGTTCTGTAGTCCTTTTTTGTAAGCTAATAAAGCTTTTATTACATTTTACAGACTACTGTTTTGTAAACTAGTCACAAATGAGTTACCATTATGAAGCAATATATCAGACTCAATGCTTAATCATATTCCTTGTACAGCTGCAAGGTTACAAGCAATTACTATGCAACACAAAAGCATATTAAAAACATTGTACAGTTTTGATAAGTTTTAAAAGTAGAAAAATTAGCTGCAACAATCTACATGAGAACATACCTTAACCGTCAATGTTTAGGTAACATTAACATTACCTAACTGCTACCATTAGTCTAGCGGAGTAACGTTACATTCCAGGGGATTTATTTAGTCCTTTTTTGAATTAAAAACAAAATATTTTTGTAAAAAATATCACAAGCTCTTACCAAAATTTGAGGGTCTCCTAACAGGCAAGTGTTTATTGAGAAGAAGCGTCAGGAGCATATCTTGGTGATTCACATCTTTATCTGGATAAAGTTCATTTTCTTTTCAATGTTAAAAAGAATATTACATACAAAATAATAATTATTATATTATCATGACAAATAATTGCTTTGCAGATAATACTAATCACGTGAATTAGACACGGTAGTTATATGTTTGGATGATGCAGGCAAAACAGAGGGTTTAAATAGGAAACAGCCTGGCTGTGTACAATTATAACACTCCTTAGGGCATTATTCACATTATAATTACATGGTCAGTGTTTCCCATCAGTGATTGTAAGCAAAAGTTTGGAGATTAAATAGAGATAAGATATAATGAAAAGAAATTGCACATGCTGTGGTTTTTTTCAAGCTACTCTTGGTATTGGCACACAATCACTGACAAAAAAGTGACACATGGATAGGATCTGATACTGTTTTAGTGAAATCTATTAAGTATGATACTCAAATTAAAATACTTTATAAACTATAGAAACATTCATTTTAGGAAGCCAGGAAAGCACATGAGAAAACAAACTGATTCTTAAAATGGATTTTCTCATGTATCCCATCTAAGGCTTGAATTACAGATTTCATAGCTACATAGCCTGTGTAGGAACCACACCCTTTTTTGGAGTTTGGGTAAGAAAAGTGGGGGTCATACATTTGTTGCTCTCATTTTTCATTTCTATTAAAGTTCAGATAAAAAGTAAAAAAAAAATCTTTGCATTATCCCTTCTCTCTGTTTAGGGGTAGTAAGTATGCTACTTCCCAGCTGCAAGTGTAACTCTGTACAACCTGACAAAGCAACAATAACAATTAAATTATTTCTATGGGACAAGTTATTTATAAAGGACCTTTGTAGGTCTGTGAATTGTAATAATTGTTTATCTATGAATTTTTACTAAATGTGTAACTAGTGGGGAAAGGGGAAGTGTTGGGTTTTGTTTATATATTGTACTTGCTATAAAAATGAAAAAAAATTGCTTAATAAAATTAACTTTGAAAAATAAAGTCGTTAATGCAATTAATGCAGATGGACCAGTAAATACCATATTAGGAAATACTGCTAGTGTCTCAAAGAAAGTATTTGGTACTAATTCAACTTGTCAAGAATTCTCTCAGAAGAAAGTAATATTATATTGAGTCTGGTTCTTTTTATGAAAATGTAAAAAATAAGTATTTCTACCTGTATAATATCTAGATTTATACAGTGTCTACTTTGATGAAGTAGAATACTATGACATGAATGAATTCACATTTAATTCTTGAAAACTCACCTTGCAATAGATAAGGTTTTCCTTCTGCAGTCTGCATGGAGATCATGAACAGGAAAGTTAAAGTCCCAAGATAGAGATGTACAGATGCAGCTTTGTGCAACATGTCTTCACTGGTAATTGAACCTTGTAGAGTACCTGAGACTTGAATGTGTTCCTCCTCTAGGTCAGCCCCACTTTAAATAGTGCCCACAGTCGTCATTGTGTCATATTCCAAAAACCCCCCAATAAAAATCATTCATCCTGTCAATGGCATTCAATTCTTGGAAAACTGACAAATGAACTGCGTGAATTTCTTGACGTCAGACCTAGATCAATCTATCCAGAATATGACCAATAAAGAAGTACCGGTATACACACGCTAAATGCAAAGAAGGTGGTGACAGGCTCATGGTAATTTATTGTTGCATTTCCATGCTCTCATTTTAATTACTCTGAGATCTTTGTAATAAATGCCAAAATGAAGGCAGAAGAATCACTAATTGAATTGATTTCAGGACCTTGATCTTTAAAATGACTTCCATGGTTCACGACATGATGATACAGAATTAGTTCGGAGGGGAAGATGATAAAATGGGGAAGACGGAAGACTGAAGACAAATATGAAATTCATCAAAGAGACATAGCAGGTCTTCAGGAGTGTCAGCAGAAGTTGTAATACATGGTGTTTCTTAAGAGAACACAAGACAGAAATTGACCAGGGGCTTGATTAATTTTAGATGAATGGATGTCATCCGCTACTGATGACTTCAGGTGTGACTCTTCCTCCTTTTGATTTTCCATGGCTATTTGTCAATGTCACATTTCTCATTTACTCTGCCAAAGTTTGGAATCCGGGCGAAGATGACACAATCTTTGGTCTGAATGCCGAAAGCTAAAAGAACAGAACGTGTGCATCTTACAAATAATTTATCTGAAAAACTCTGCAATGCTGTGCGTCAAAATATGGGTAATCAAAACCCATTCCGGAAATTATTGCAGATAATTAGAATCGTTCCAGAGAGATGGAATGTATATTACAGTTTGTACATTGGAAAATGAACATTTAAATAACACTGATGGAAGCTTTCTGAGCTTCTGCAATGATGGCATATTGATATCTCTTACTATCAGTTTCTGTATATAGTGACTTTATAAGATACTGTTGGACACTGTTGTTTGGTACTGTATAGCAGCAATATTTTAAAACATAGACACAGCTTTCAAAAAGTAAGGGATATTTGGCAATCCGGTAAAATTTGTGGAAAAAGGAAATGGTTCACCCTACAGGAATATTTCATCTAAAATGTAGAAGCATGAAGTGGTGATTTCAACATCTCAATTTATTGAAACAAAAGCCAACAACCGTGCTGAGTATATACTCCCCAAAAATGTTTTGCCTTGAGCATCAATTACAGCTTGCCAAAGATGTCTCATGCTGTTTATAAGTTGACTGTCTCATGAGGCATTCCATCCCACTCTTCTTTAAGGGCCAATGGGGTTCTGGAGTACAAAGTGATGTTACCTCAATGAGCTGGTGTATTGTCAGCCATGAAGTTGAATGTCTATGAAGATTTTCAAAACACACCTGCCCACACTGTAACATCACCATCACCAACGACTCTTCTGATGAAAACAGTGGCTGATGCATAGTGCTCTCCTTGATGCCTCCAAATATCATTGGTGTCCAACGTGAATCAACTTTCAGCAATGGTCACCATTAAGACCCACTGGTTCCTTGTCCAACATAGATGCTCCCTGCCCCATGCAAAATTATGATATCTGTGCATGGTGGTGTTGTCAGGAGCAAATGGTATTGAATGGTCTGTCTCTTACCTACCTTAAATGTGTCTGGGGTTCTGTGACAGTCATTATTCGGTTTGGCAGGCCATTATTTACAATCAAGTGGTCATCAGTGTGAGATGGTGGGATGTGGCCAAAGGACGTCTACTTCTATGCCATTGTGAGATTCTTCCAATCTCTCTGCCTCTATGTTAAAAGTGCTGATGATACTCTGAGCTCAGTGGCCATGTCCATCTCAGAACATCCTGTTGTGGACAGCAAGTTATGCAAAAAGTAATGAAATGCCGAACATTTGGACATGTGCATTCAAGAGTTTAGAGAAGGTTACATCTGCAGGTCACCTGTAAAGAATACAGTGTATTTTAGCTTCACCTTTTACCCAAAATTTAAATATTCCTTACATTTTGTGGGGGATTTTTGAACATTGTGTGTTAGCATTATTTTGAAATAAATTACATGAATTTTTGCCGCTGCATGACAATGTTTATTATGGACTGTGCATGGCAGTGCTCGGAAACTTTAATTTGGGCTCAGATATTTTGGCAGTTTAGAGTGGTTTTGGTTGAAAGCTTATTAGCACTTGTAACCAACATTTTATATGACTGTATGTCTTAGGGCTACTTCCAAGGGTGTTATCTAAATGAATCCATTGGTATTCACCATTAATCGCCTTTATATGGCTCTGAACTTTGCTGCAACACAGTAACGAGGTCGCTGCCAGTAGTCCAATTATGGCTTACCACCAAAGTGGGTCAAGAGCAGGGAACACTATATCAGATCAGACCCAACAAACACGTAGTAGCTACAGGTTGGGAAAAGGGAAGCTTCTCTGTACAGTGTCTTGTGGGGAGAAGATGCCTTTTTAACCAGTGATATGGTGGGGGGTAGGTTTCATTGGGGACACCACAGGGGATGCAGCAGTAAGTGCCATAAACAATGTCAGTAATTTAAACTCAACTTAGTCAGTAATTTTTTGACTCAAGTTTCTGTAGAAAAGAACAAGATGGCACTTCCATGTACTTTCATTCATTCTTTTTCAGTAACACAGCACTAGTTAGCAATATTGCAATGGAGTACTGGGATTGTGGGTTCAAATATGTAACCAATGAAAATATTGGCAGGAAGATAGGTTCATTTGGAACTCAGATTGTGTTTAAGATTGTAATAACAATATATAAACAGTTAAGGTTTTTGAATTTTATGGTAAGCACAAAATTCTCATACAATCCCTTCCCTTCCTTGGTTGAACTTGATGGACATGTGTCTTTTTTCCGTATAAACTATGATACTATGAATTACCCATTGAAAAAAATATTATTTACACCTATATGGACAATGATAGATATTACAACATACTGTAGATTGGGTAGTTAGCTAAGACCTGGATTAAAAATATGATGTACTGCAATTAGTATTTGGGTATGGTATTGATTTTCCTTCATATCGTAATAAATTATGTTCTGAAGTGGCCATGTAATAAGGTATAATATATTTCCATTACCTTATTCAATTAATTTATCTTTTGTAGTTGTGCAATAGAGAAATACGGTATGTCGTGGAAGATATTAGATACTCAAATGTTACCAACAGCTTTTATCTCTCATATTAGGATAACATATAACTGGCCTTGGAGCTGATGTGGTGAACAGTATAAATCAGGCACCATCTAAAAATGAAGATTAATGATAACCAAGGAATAAATAAGAGTGACGGAGGCCCCTTGGGAAACAAACTGGTGTGATCTCCATAATTCAAATTTATGACTACTGTTTGCAAGAATAGCCATTTTCTTTAAAAGTTAATCTATTTAGAAGGTATATGTTTATAAAGGGTCTAGCAAAAGGTTGGGGTGGTGGAATATCTTGCAAATTTGGATTCTCCTGGAAGACTTACATAGATTCTATCTAGGTACCTTTCAATTTTGCTTACAGTTGGCCAGGCAATTGCCAAAAACTGAAATGTGTGAAAAAAACTTAAAAGGGGGATATTTTGATAAATTCACATGAGATCCAAAATCTGAAAATAGATGTATGTTATATTTTCCTAAAAACTATGCAACTTTACCAAATTCTAGCACTTAATGGGGTGTTCCCATTACAGCAAATTAATGTTATTATTTGTCATTTAAAAAGTTACACAGTTTTTTCAATATACTTTCTGTATCAATTCCTCACGTTTTTCTAGATCTCTGCTTGCTGTGATTCTATAAAAAGCTTCTAAGTTTACTAGCAGTGGACAGAAATCTGGCCATGGTCACACCAATGCGCGGCTCGTTATAACACACAGCTCTGATTACTCTCTGATACTAATGAGCTATGCACCTGTGTGACCATGGTCAGATTTCTGTCCACTGCTAGTAAACTTAGAAACTTTCTATAGAATGACAGAAAGCAGAGATTTAGAAAACTGTGATGAATTAATGCAGAAAGTATATTGGAAAATTGTATAACTTTTGAATTACAAATAATAACATTAATTTGCTAAAATGGGAATACCCCTTTAAGAGCATTCGATGTTTGTAAAGTTTGTAGATAACAAGAAAAATCCCCATCTTCAGAAGGGAGGAGACTATCCAATGTGTGAGAGGCAAGGGACTCACATTATAACAGAACCCAGAAGAGAACAGAAAACTACTAATCCAGATCGTGGTCTCTGGGATACACTGACCATAGTTTCTACATACAGAATTAGATTCTACTCACCACATCCTCAAAGTGAAAAATAAAGGTTAAACTTTAGTATCATTGGAGAGAAGTGCTCCTGTCCACACTGATGCTGGAGCTACTGCACATGCGCAGAGCTCCAATGGAGTGCTCAACAGCGAGAGCATTAGCAGAAGCATGCTAAGGATGCGAGGTAAGGATCGATCGCAGAATCTACTGGGGCATGGAGTAGCCTTTTCTCCCGCTGCCCAGAAAATGTACTTATTTTCTAAAGTTTAGCTTGGTATAAAAAGCATCATAGGGTTAGCTAAAGATAGATTAAAGTTATTGTTTTAAAACTCTTTTTTATTAAACTTTTTTCAGATAATACAGAACAGTACAGGACATTTGCTATTGTACATTATAGATATATATTTAGTAGTGGACAAAGAGCTCCGTGTTCTGTGGGGGACCTCTCCATTAGGAGTTGCTTATCCACCCAGGATCTCGTGATGAAGAGTGCAATACTGAAATTTAAGGAACGTGAGCCCACTACCTTCTCTTCAGTTCGCTCTTTATACATGCTTATGGTGGCATTCAGGAACTTATATGGATGCCCGGTAGATAGGCTTATCTCAGAAAATACAAGAAAGTAAAAAGGAAGTAAAACATAAGAACATGAAAAAGAGGGGGGGGAGATAAACCAGGTAAGAGGGGGAGGGTGAGTCTGTGGGGTGAAAGGGGGGGGGGGGGTCTTATTATGTTTGTGAGTGGGGGGAAGGATGATCATCTAATAATTACATTTTGCTTCTCTCTTTGTGGCTCCTTCCGGTCCTTCCAGTGTTTCCACACCTGTATAAAACGCTTCCTTGTTCCTAATTCCCAGTGAGACAGTTCCTCCATCCTATCTATCTCATTTACTTTGTTCACCCACATTTCCATTGTGGGAGGGGATTCAGTGAGCCATAATATTGGTATTAGTAGTTTTGCTGCTGAAATGAGCATAGTGGGCAGGTCGTTCTTTTTTGGTGTAAAGGTTGTGTTAGGGCGCCATCACAAGATAGCTGCCGGATCGAGGGTAATATCTGTGTCACAAATTTCATTTATTTCGTCTATGACCCCCTTCCAGTAAGTGGTTAGTTTTGGGCATGTGCACCAGATGTGGTAAATGTCACCCCTATCTCCCTTACATCTCCAACATGTATTTGGGATTTTACTGTCTATCAGGTGGAGTATGTGTGGTGTTCTATACCATTTCGTGAATATCTTAAAAGAATTTGCCTGTATTTTCACACATCTAGAGAAATCATGGGCATTTTCTAAAATACTTTTTTCTTCTCCTGGTAGTAGTACAATTCCTAGATCTTCTTGCCATTTTGTTAAGGAGTAGGAGGGGGTCTCCACTATCTGGTCTAGAAGGTTGCTCCCCACTTTTGCTCCCAACCCTATGCTGGAAAATGGTTCTACCAGCAGTTTTGTTAACCACGTCTCTCTAGAGGTCTGTGACAATCTAGCTGATATGCGTGTGCATATCGTGTTTATTCTATGTGTTTGCAGAAAGTCTAACGGAGGGCTGCTATCTTTTGCTAGTTTTATAAGAGCTATCTTGTCTGGGGCAGCTTGTTTTAGTTCCTTGACAGTGAAATCATCTAGTATCTTCCATAATGGAAAATCTAATGGGAGATTGGGGTCTATTGTTTGTGGCAACAGGCAGGCGGGTAACTCGTCCAGTATCGGGGGAAGGATATTGTGTTTCTTTTGTATGGCCTGCCAAACCTTAATAGTGGCTGAAAGTAGGCAGCTGTTGCTACATAATGTTCGCTTATGAGGGATTCCCCATAATTGTAGGTGTTCGGAGTGTGTAAGTAGGTTTTGTTCCAGTGCAGCACATAATGAGGGCGCCGGTTTCTTGACTAGTGTTATCCAACGTTGTATGTGTGATGTCCAGTACAGATTAGTTAGATCTGGTAGTCCCAGGCCTCCTTTTTTCTTGGCTTGGATCTGTTGTGTATAGTGAAGTCTAGATTTTTAAAGGCCCATACAAAGGAGGAGAACAGTCTCCGTGCTCGGAGGAGGTATGATCGGGGGAGTATGATGGGAATTGTATGGAGGAGGTACGTGAATTTAGGAATAATATATGTCTTGAGCAAATTGGTTCTACCTATCCAAGACACAAATGGTATAGATAAGTGCAGTAGTTGTGTATCAACAGAATTGAGTAGTGGGATATAATTAAGGCGGAGTAGGTCTAATGGGTCTCTTGGCAATTGTATGCCTAAATATTTGAGCGAGTGTTGTGGCCATTGAAATTTTGAGTTGGCTTTTAGCTTGGAAACTAACTAATGTGATATTAAGGATCTCCGATTTTTCAAAGTTTACTTTAAAATTAGACAATTTGCCAAAGTCTATGAAAAGTTGGGTAATTATAGGAATGGATTTTTTTGAGTTTGTGGTCCAAAATAATAGATAGTCCGCGAATGCTGCAGTGGTATGTGTGAAGTCTTTTATTTAAAAGGGAGGAGAAAGAATACCATTTACTCAGACTCTAACACTCGGTGTTGAGTACAGGGAAAAAATGGCTGTTATGAAATTTGCTGGAAAACCAAATTTTTCAAGGGTGTTATGCATGAATAGCCAGCTCACCCTGTCAAATGCCTTCTCGGCATAAGTACCCAGAAGGACTAAAGGAGTTTTGGTGGTTCTAGCATACGCAATGAGTATAAGTACTCTACAGGTGTTGTCTTTCCCTTGTCTACCTTTTACAAATCCCGACTGCTCAGGGGAAATAAGTCTCGGCATTAAAGTCACATAATCGGTTTGCCAATGCCTTTGCCCACCACTTCACATCTGTGTTTAGGAGAGATATAGGATGGTAACTCCATTGGGAAGGGTCCTTTCCTTCTTTATGTATGATGGTTATATTTGCTGACAGTGCTTGTGGGTGTAATGATCCACCAGCTAGAAGACTATTGCAAACAGCGGTGAAGTGCGGGACAAGGCAGCTCTCGAATTTTTTGTAGTATGCTACTGGGAGCCCATCAGGGCCTGGGCACTTTCCTGACGGAATGGAGTGTAGAACTTTCTTAATTTCTCCTTCTGTAAAGGGCGTGAGGAGGGATGCTCTTTCTGCGTCTGTAACCTTTGGCAAGTTAAGGGTGTCCAGAAAAGTGGTAATGTTGTCCTTTGTCTGTGATTGGTGTGGTTTGATGTTATAAAGCTTGGAGTAGAAGGATGTGAATGCATTAGCTATTTTATGTGTATCCGAAGTTGTGTTGCCATTGGGAGTTTTTATAGAATGTACGAAATTCTTCTCTTTCTGCTTCTTAAGCAGTAGGGACATTAATTTATTGCCTCTATCTCCATGTATATATTGCTTGAACCTACAGAGTTGCATGAGTTTGGCTGACCGAACATTGAGAAGGTTTCTTACCTTATTTCTAAGATCTGTCAGTTCCTCCATAACTAGTTGTGCTTTGCTTTGTTTGTGCTTGCTCTCTAACTTGGTGATACGTGATAACATAGAGTTTAGAAGTCGAGTATGCCTTTTTTTAACATATGTCCCTAGTGATATAAATTCTCCTCTAACTGCCATTTTGTGTGCGTCCCAGGTGACAGGGAAAGCTTGGTCCTTTGAAGTATTTGTAGAGAAGAATTTCTTAATTTTTTCTAGAATCCCTGAATAGTGTTCCTCCTCTTCAATCAATGTTGTATTTAATGACCAGTTCCATTCTCTGCTAGGCAGAGCCGGTATTTTGATGGTTATAGAAAATGGCGCATGGTCTGATAGTAGCATGCTGCCAATTTCTGTTTCTTTCAATAATGTGATATGTGCTTGGGAAATTAGTACGTAATCTAGCCTGTGATAGCTTTGATGAGGTTGTGAGAAAAAAGTGTAGTCTTTTGTGTTGGGATGCGTGAGTCTCCATGCATCTATAAGACTGCTCTCCTCCAATGCCTTTTTCAAGACTGCTAAGTCTCTATACAAGTGGTGTCTGGAACTAGTCGTGTTTAGTAAGGCGTCAAATGCAAGATTAAAATCTCCCCCCAACACAACCATTCCCTCACAAAAAGTTTTAAGGAATCAACTAGCCATTTTACTTGTCCAGAATTTGGGGGGTAAATATTTCCTATTGTTATCAATTGGCCATTTATTGCTCCCTTTAAGAATAAGTAGCGACCCTCTGCATCGCTTAACTCCGCTATTAATTTAAAAGGAATATGTTTGCTCAGTATAGTTGATACACCTCTTGCTGCAGATGTATATGTGCTATGGAACCAATAGGTATAATCCCTTTTGGGGATTGAGGGTAGTTTTCCCATCTTAAAATGTGTTTCTTGCAGTAAGATGACGTCTGCTTTTCCTTTTTTCATTTGCCTCATTATCTGGTGTCTCTTACATGGCTCGTTCATACCTTTTGCATTTAGAGATATAACCTTAATGTCTTCCATTTACATAATACCTAGTGTGGAACCAAGCGATTCGATTGCTTTTCTGCACCATCTGGATCATCCATAGGAGGGGATAAAGGGTCAGGAAGGAGGGGGAGGGCAAGAGGGGTAAGGCAAGAAAGGGGAGAAAAATACATACATTTAACAAATAATGGTACCAACAAATGCTGGTAGAAACAGGTGCAACTTTTTCTTGATGCCTCTGCTGTAGCCAATTGTCTACCACTCGTTCCCATGCATGTCTATAGGGGACATAAGTTTTACATTTTTATATGTGTATAATAAAGGTTATTGCAGTATACTCAGTACATTGTATTTGTTTTTTGGCGCATGCTTTTTGCATGTGGGGGTGAAGTGGGTGTGCCCGATTTTCACTCACCCCTACTGCCTTTTGGTGTAGTTAAAGTTGGCAAGGCAATTGCCAAAAACTGAAATGTGTGCAAAAACCTTAAAAGGGGGATATTTTGATAAATTCACATGAGATCCAAAATCTGAAAATAGATGTATGTTATATTTTCCTAAAAACTATGCAACTTTACCAAATTCTAGCACTTAATGGGGTGTTCCCATTACAGCAAATTAATGCTATTATTAGAGATGAGCGAGCACTAAAATGCTTGAGTGCTCGTTATTCGAGACAAACTTTTCCTGATGCTCGAGTGCTCGTCTCGAATAACAAACCCCATTGAAGTCAATGGGAGACTCGAGCATTTTTCAAAGGGACCATGGTTCGGGAATAAAATGTGTTATTTAATTGAAAAAGAATGTCTTCTCATAAGTTAGCAGATGTATGCAAACATCTGCAATCTATTCTTCACTGTTCTGCGCGTATATTATCTCCCGACAAGTTAGCAGATGTGAAGAACAGTGAAGAATAGAATAAAAACAGTGAACACAGTGAAAAACGCTGTGAAAAACACAGTGAAGAATAGATTGCAGATGTTCGGCACATCTGCTTACTTGTCGGGATCCGTACTGCTGCTCCCCGGTGTCTCCGTGCGGCCCCTCCCCGAGTGTCTCCGTGCTGCCCCTCCCTGAGTGTCTCCGTGCTGCCCCGATGTATCCGTGCTGCCCCGATGTATCCGTGCTGCCCCAGCCCCGATGTATCCGCGCTGCCCCAGCCCCGATGTATCCGCGCTGCCCCAGCCCGATGTATCCGTGCTGCCCCAGCCCCGATGTATCCGTGCTGCCCCAGCCCCGGTCTGTGGAATGTGTGTATGTATGTAGTAAGCATGTCTGTGGAATGTATATATGTATATAGTAAGCATGTCTGTGGAATGTGTATGTGTATGTAGGAAGCATGTCTGTGGTGGAATGGTTCATGTGTATGTAGGAAGCATGGTCTGTGGAATGTGTGTAGCATGTGTAATTAGTCTGTGGAATGAGTGTGTAGGTAGTAAGCATGTCTGTGAAATGGTAAGTAGTAACCATTCTGAGAAATGTGAATATACCTTAGTGAGCAATGTTCTGTGGAATGGTATGTGTTTTTTAGGAAGCATGTCTGTGGATGTGTTATGCATGTAGTAAGTATGTCTGTGAATGAGTTAATTAGTAGTAAGCATGTCTGGAAAGTGTAAGTAGTAAACCATGTCTGAGGAATGTGATATATGTAGTGAGCATGTCTGTGGAATGTGTATATGCATGTAGTAACATGTCTGTGGGATGTGTATATGCATGTAGTAAGCATGTCTCAATGTGTATATGCATGTAGTAAGTATGCTTTGGAATGTTATATGTATGTAGTAAGCATGTCTGTGGAATGTCTATGTGAATGCAGTAACCATGTCTGTGGAAGTTTATGGAATGTGTAGAGCATCTGTGAATGTGTATATGTATGTAGTAGCAGTTGTGGAATGTAAATATACATATGTAATCATGTCTGTGGATGTGTAATGTATGTAGTAAGAATATGTGGAATGTGTATATATCGTGTAGTAAGCATGTCTGTGGAATGTGTATATTTATGTAGATCATGTCTGTGGAATGTTATATGCTGTAGATCATGTCTGTGGAATGTGTATGTGTAGTAGTAAGCATGTCTGTGAATTGTATGTGTATGTAGTAAGCATGTCTGTGGAAGGTGTATATGCATGTAGTAAGCTGTCTGTGAAGTGTATTGCATGTATTACATGTCTGTGGAAGGTGTATATGCGTAGTAAGCATGTCTGTGAATTGGTATATATTGTAGTAATCATGTCTGTGGAATGTGTAAAGTGTATGTAGTAAGCATGTCTGGTGTGATGTGTATGTGTATGAGTAAGCATGTCTGGTGGAGGTGTATATGCTGTAGTTAAGCATGTCTGTGGATGTGTTTGTGTATGTAGTAAGCATGTTCTTTGGAAGGTTGTATATCATGTAGTAAGCATGTCTGTGGAAGGTGTACATGCATGTAGTAAGCATGTCTGTGGAATGTGTATATGCATGTGTAAGCATGTGTTGTGAAGGTGTACATGCATGTAGTAAGCATGTCTGTGAAGGTGTACATGCATGTAGTAAGCATGTTTGTGGAATATATATATGTTTGTAGTAGCATGTCTGGAATGTGTATATAAGTGTAGTAAGTATGTATGTGGATGAGTATTTTATGTAGTAAGCATGTCTGTGGTATGTGTATGTAGTAACATGTCTGTGGATGTGTATATGCATGTAGTAAGCAGTCTGTGGAAGTGTAAGCATGTAGTAAGCATGTTTTGTGGAATGTATATATGTTTGTAGTAAGCATGTCTGTGGAATGTGTATATGTGTGTAGTAAGCATGTCTGGTGGAATGTGTATATAAGTGTAGTAAGTATGTATGTGGAATGAGTTGTGTAGTAACCATGTCTGTGGTATGTGTATGTAGTAAGCATTCTGTGGAAGGTGTATGTGTATGTAGTAAGCATGTCTGTGAATGTAAGTGTACATGATTAGTTGATGTAAATGTGTATTTAATGGTCCATATTTAGTGAGGCAAAGACATGGAGTCACTAATGTGGTGCACGGATCTGATGCTCCCGGTACCAGATTTTTTTTTTTTGGTGCCTCAGATTCCCCAACATAAATAAAGTGTATCAGAAAGCCCCTTTAGGTGCACAGTAATGTGTCACGGTGGACTAGTGCGCCGCGATGCATCACTAGTGCAAACACTATTTAACTACATGTGCAAACTATTTTTGTGCACTTTCACACTCTGGAGAGTTGTCAGAAATAAATATGACACTAACATGCTCCTTTGGGTGCACGTTTTTCTGTCTTGTTGGACACAGAGCAGCCGTGACACAAAACTGGCGCAGACACTTATAAATACATGTGCAAGAATTTGCACTTCTTTTCAGTGCAAAGTCATACAGAAAACTGGCGCAAATGTTTTTTTTGTTAGTTTTATAAAGTATGTTCTCCATTGTCAAATATCAGTGTCAGCAGTACCAAACCATGTGGCAGAAGTGGGGTAATCTAGAGTAAAATAGTAGGCAAATATTTTGGAAAACCTGAGTAGTTTGGCTATATACTACAGGGGGGCAAGCTGGCTATATACTACAGGGGGAAGGCAGGCTATATACTACAGGGGGGCAGGTTGGCTATTAATGGGGGCAGGATGGCTGTATATCGCAGGGTGGGCAGGCTGGCTATATTCAGGGTAAGCAGGTTGGCTTTTACTACAGGAGGTGGCTGGCTATATCTACAGAGTGGCAGGCTGGCTATATACTACAGGGGACAGGGTGCATATACTATAGGGGGAGGAAGGCTGGCTGTATACTACAAGAGGGCAATATTTATGATATATTCGTCATGGCAAAAGTAAATGGGCTGTGTTGTTCTACTTTACTGTACTTTGAGTGCACTGCAAAAGCTAGTACTATAGAACATAAGCAAGAAGTCTATCATAGAACAGTTTAATATAATTGATACATCTTTATTCAATCAATGCAAAAAATGAGTTTCTGCTCATATACCAAGTAATAATGTAAGGAATGAAATAGAATGTCTATAAGATGAAAGTAGGTAATGGATTGCAGCTGACATTTGAAAACCAATAGTAAATTCAGCTCATAACGTCTAATGAGTCAAGTGATGCAATATCCTTAATGCATTGTGACTTGTAAGCTCAGGGGGATCAGAGGCTTGGTAATGTCTCAATGTAGCGTTCCACTGAAGTGAATACCAAACTACACAATAAATTACAAATGTTGCATAAAATATAACTTCACATTTTTTCATTGTTGCAAATTTTTGGTCTATATGCCAAAGCTCTGGTAAGAACTGTAATGATAATGCTTCTTCCCAGATGGTAATCTTCACACACAGTATTTCCAGAAGCAGGCTGTAAAATACGGAAATGAGACATAAAAAAGCTTGAAAATGTGAAGAGAACAACACACAATTTACTAAATGTCATGCCATTGTGAATATATCTTAACATGCGTAAAATAGCTTTATTTTAAGCTATTTCATAAATTGTATATATTAAAAAACATGTAAATAGATAATTGTGCAGAAACACTGATCAAATTAGAGACACGTTCAGATATTGGTGTATTCTGACACCTGGTGCTTGCAAAACGGCTACAGCAACAGGTTGTCCAGATGAAGCCAAAAGGATGACCCTATCTTTCAACACTGCCGCTGGAATTGCTCACCAGTTCAGCAATGAACGGTTATGATCTTTCCCCTTGCAGTAGCCAAATCTTTCAATAACGAAGAATCGAAGGCTAACTCACTTTGTGAGAGCATGTTGGTGGCAGAGGAGAAGTGGCGAAAGTTCATTTAGTGATGAAGGACTTTGATTTATTTGGATCTGATGGGAAACATGGGCAAATTACTTCCTGTCCGTCACGATCCCGAGTGCGTTGTCCGACGAGATGAGTCTGGCGCAATTCACTAATATGTGCGCCCAATATCCCGCATGTATCTCTCCTGCTGAGGTCCCTGGAGTTCACTTCTTCTTCCCGTGTATTGAGTGCATGTTTTGCGACACAATTTGAATTTTAAATCCCGCTTAGTCCAAATCAGTCCGGTTATCCAACGACCATGCCCCCGATTTGTGTCGCATGAAAGTCATGCTATTGCACCAAATCCGATCGTGTGCGCCAAAATCCCTGTTTAAATGTGGTGCAAATCGGAAATAGTCGGGAACCCCGACGGAAATGCGGTGTGCGGACCCTTAGTAATGTGCCCCATTATGTTCTTTGACAACTGGGGATAGACTGAACCCAAAGTTGTAAAGAAGTCAGTGAAAGGTGGTGGAAGAGGTTCGTGGTTTGGGGAATGTTTCTGCAGCAGGAGTTGAACCTCTCATGCGGCTACATGGCAGAGTGATGCAGTGTGTATCAGAACTTATTCAACAACTTGTTTTCCTTCCTTGCATTCTTCACTTAATCAGCCAGCAATTTCATGCAGGATTATGCCCCTGCCACAAGCAAATTGGAAACATTGAAACGATAGAATGACCACCCAGATTCTGAATCTAAACCCAATAGTCAACATCGTTAAATCCTTGGTGACAAAGTTATGCCAGAACCTATAACAGTCATACACTATGGAAGTGACTAGAAGAAGATGGACCAAAATCGCACCAGAGCAGTGTGAGAGACTAGTGATGTCCTGTAGCCGAGATATGCTGAGCCATTCAAAGCAAAGGCCTGTGCCCTTGCTGACTGGTGTACCTTGCGAAAATGCAATTATACTGACTCCTCTCTGCTCTCAGCTTACTGTTCTCTAATTATGATCATCATGTTTTTGTAAATAAAGGTTTTATGTTGGTAGACTTTGGCAATTGTGTGGACACTGTTCTAGTGGCACGGTGTACACTTTACAAAATAATCCATCAATGGATTACATTATTTCTGAAAAAAATCAAGTATCATACGTTGTTCTATTTTGATCTCCGTGTTAATCAATGAACCAATCTCATTCATCCACATTCAGGGTTTATTGTAGGAGAACTTTATAAAAGTGGTGGGGTTTAGTAACAGAAAGACAAACTAATCTCTAAAACCATCATCTCCAATACTTTAAGAAAAATACTACTTCTCCTTACTAGTACAAGACAAGAAAGAAAAACAAGAATTGTTGAGCCAAGTTCAATAGTGTGCAAAATGCTGATAGTGAAGTCTAAGAGTGCAGTTGTATTTTTTCTATACCGAAAATTTGTGAAAAGCATGTACAATAAGTTGGAAATGTATTTACATGCAGCCTGTGTTCTACTTGTACCCACTAAATACTAGATGCACTCTTTTTATTCCTTTTTTTGTAGAGGGAACCAGAAGTTGACACTTGGGAATGTTAACAAGAGTATCGTGAATTGAGTATGACTTTTAAGATGAAAGATGCCGGAAGGGCTAGCCTCATGTGTGCAGTTTTTTTTTTCCTTATATGCTTTGGAATTAAGGAAACAGCTGAACCAGCCTATGATTTACAGAATGCATACCTCGTTTGTTTGATGTGAAGCTTGTGGGAGCCTGTCAATGGCATATGGCATGTCACCAGACTTCTCTTCTAGAAGTTGTTCCTTCAATTTTCTAGCTGGAAAAAAAATATGTGTCATTTTAAGTGCAACTTTCTCAACACCTGTGGATGCATTAAGAATGAGCATAAACATTGTATTCTATTCTACTTATTATACCAAATGCTGTTGAGAGTTGATTAATTAATTTAATTAATATTAATATTAATTAATATGCATGCCACTTGCACACTAAAGTGTTCTCATGGCCTTTATTTTCATTAAGAAATACACCGTTGTCTCTTTTGTCGCATGCATATCTTGTCTGCCATATTTTCACCCTATTGAGGAATCTTAGGAAAATTACTTAAGGAACCTGTCATCAGAAATTGGCCTAATTAATACCAGTGTTGTTGTAAAGCAGCTTAACACCTTGAAATGTCATGTTTCTTGCATTTCATCAGAAAATCATTTTTAAAGTAATGGTAAAATGATTGCATCAAGTCATGGAGGCGGAGAGTTTAGTCCTGAAGTCAAGATCTTTTCCCCCAATTGCCTCCTACGCTGTGATTGATATCATGAATCAAAGTTCAGGAAATCTGCTTAGTGATGTTCTCTGGATGCAGGATGAATACAGTGAAGGGGACGTTCTGAGAGATGACTTCACAGTTAAAGTCCCACCTCCTTGACTTATACAACCTTTTCACATCTCACTTCAAAGCTTGTTTCTGGATGATGCCCACCACACCAGGTCATGAAAGTAACATGATCCCGAATGTGTCAGCTGCTTGACAACCTACTGTAGCGGTTTATAGGTCAATTTCTGCTGGCAGGTTCCCTTTAAAGAGGTCAACCCAAGCATGCTGCTGAATATAGGCAGCAACAACAACTATGAATATTGCAAATAAATTTCATAAATCTAGACAGCAGGTTATCTAATGGAAATGGTCATGCGACACCCCCCCAGAATGGTTGCATGCAGCGTCAACGGTACATGGGTACCCCACTAATTTAAATGCTGCTGGTGACTTTGTCAAGAGCTGAAAGTTAACACCCATGATTAATGTCTTTCAGATGGTGTTGGGTGTACCGAGCCTGAACCAACCGATTTTTTCAATTTAAGAATTTAAGAAGTCGCTAATCACTGTAGCTACACATTCTTAATGACATAAAATAAGTACTTTCTATTTAAGAAAACAAGTATTCAGGTACCAAAGTACATACGAACTGCAATTGTAATACTTAACTATGCAGAGAGATCTGAATACTCATAACATAGCATTGGTTCTATTAAAGGGATTTTCTGACTTAGTCAAAAGTTTTTTTTGTTATTTAAACTGAAACAGTACCCCTGCGCTTCACTGGCTGTGTCTCATATATGTGGTGCAGGGTACAAATTGTGAACTGTAGAATTTATTATATTTTGGCTCATTAGGGCCAATTTCGGCTGCATATACCCCCATAGACGGCAATGGCGCCTGGCGCAATCCGCACCGTACACGGTGAAAAATAGGCATGAATATTGGTATTTTGTTGATAAAGAATTTCAATTGTTATTGTTTTTGTTTGAACTAACATAACAACTATGCAGGCAGTCCCTGGTTCGTACAAGATAGGTTTGTTCTTAAGTTGAATTTGTATGTAAGTCAAACTGTATATTTTATATGTAGATGTATCCAAACAAAATTTTGTTTGCCCCAGTGACAATTGGAGGTTTCAAAATCTTTTGCTGTAATGGACCAAGGATTATCAATAAAGCTTCATTACAGACACCTTATAGCTGATCATTGCAGTGGGGGCTATAGTAAAGCAACCAGGGAGCTTCAGCAGAGGTCATAGGGGGCAGAGGGGTCCGTCTGTAACTAGGAAAGTTTGTAAGTCGGGTGTCCTAGTTGGGTTAGACTGCCTGTATACAATATAACATTGCAATAATAATAAATTGTATGACTAACCGCTCCAGCTGTTCCAATTTGCTCTCCAGATCCATCTCTAATGTACAAAATATTTAATAAATAATTTTAAAAATGTCTGACCATTTTTATATATATAAACATAAAGGAATTGAACTACTTCAGAGGGAGTTCTATGTAAAACAAGAAAGAGTGCAGAATAGCCTTACTCTGACATTATTTTTATATTTGATCTATGCTATTTCTCTTCAAAACTTAGACTTTAGTATTACTTTACAGCGATTTTGTAGCACATAAAAAAACCAGGAGGCTTGGATGAAGGAATTTATAGTTGGGTGCTGATTATCCAGAACTGCTCCAGAACTAAAATGGTCACAATTTCTCTGAAGCCTTTGCCTTTTGGCCATGTGCTGTTTCCATATTTCAACATTCACCTATGGGTAGGCTCACACTGCGTTGTCAGATTGTGATCTACAGACCGTTTCTTGTACCAAACTGACAACAATGGGGACGGAACTCCCATAGATTGCTATGATGTAAGGAGTACCGTCCCCAGCAATATTTGGTCTAGTAATATGTTTTTTAGATTGTATGCAACATTTAGAGCAGGCCACTGCCATTGTCAAATCCTGAACCACAGAATCCTGTGTCCCATGGACTGACATGGCAGTGACCTGCTCTAAATGTTGCATACAATATAAAAACAATCCATGGATCTCTTTTGTTCTGTAGTCCTTTTTTGTAAGCTAATAAGCTTTTATACATTTTACAGACTACTGTTTTGTAAACTCAGTCAAATGAGTTACCATTATGAAGCAATATATCAGATCAATGCTTAATCATATTCCTTGTACAGCTGCAAGGTTACAGCAATTACTATGCAACACAAAAGCATATTAAAAACATTGTACAGTTTTGATAATTTTAAAGTAGAAAAATTAGCTGCAACAATCTACATGAGAACATACCTTAACCGTCAATGTTTAGGTAACATAACATTACCTAACGCTACCATTAGTCTAGCGGAGTAAACGTTACATTCCAAGGGGATTTATTTAGTCCTTTTTTGAATTAAAACAAATATTTTTGTAAAAAATATCACAAGCTCTTACCAAAATTGAGGGTCTCCTAACAGGCAAGGTTTATTGAGAAGAAGCGTCAGGAGCATATCTTGTGATTCAACTCTTTATCTGGATAAAGTTCATTTTCTTTCAATGTTAAAAGAATATACATACAAAATATAATTATATATTATCATGACAAATAATTGCTTTGCAGATATACTAATCACGTGAATTAGACACGGTATTTATTGTTGTGGATGATGCAGGCAAAACAGAGGGTTTAAATAGGAAACAGCCTGGCTGTGTACAATATAACACTCCTTAGGGCATTATTCATATAATTATCATGGTCAGTGTTTCCCATCAGTGATTGTAAGCAAAAGTTTGGAGATTAATAGAGATAAGATATAATGAAAAGAATTGCACATGCTGTGGTTTTTTCAAGCTACCTTTGGTATTGGCACACAATCACTGACAAAAAAGTGACACATGGATAGGATCTGATACTGTTTTAGTGAAATCTATTAAGTATGATACTCAATTAAAATCTTTATAAACTATAGAAACATTCATTTTAGGAAGCAGGAAAGCACATGAGAAAACAAACTGATTCTTAAAATGGATTTTCTCATGTATCCCATCTAAGGCTTGAATTACAGATTTCATAGCTACATAGCCTGTGTAGGAACCACACCCTTTTTTGGAGTTGGGGTAAGAAAAGTGGGGGTCATACATTTGTTGCTCTCATTTTTCATTTCTATTAAAGTTCAGATAAAAGTAAAAAAAAATCTTTGCATATCCCTTCTCTCTGTTTAGGGGTTAGTAGTATGCTACTTTCCCAGCTGCAAGTGTAACTCTGTACAACCTGACAAGCAACAATAACAATTAAATTTTTCTATGGGACAAGTTATTTATAAAGACCTTTGTAGTCTGTGAATGTAATATTGTTTATCTATGAATTTTTACTAAATGTGTAACTAGTGGGGAAAGGGGAAGTGTGGGTTTGTTATATATTGTACTGCTATAAAATGAAAAAAATTGTTAATAAAATTAACTTTGAAAAATAAAGTCGTTAATGCAATTATGCAATGGACCAGTAAATACCATATTAGGAAATACTGCTAGTGTCTCAAAGAAGTATTTGGTACTAATTCAACTTGTCAAGAATTCTCTCAGAAGAAGTAATATTATATTGAGTCTGGTTCTTTTTATGAAAATGTAAAAAATAAGTATTTCTACCTGTATAATATCTAGATTTATCAGTGTCTACTTTGATGAAGTAGAATACTATGACATGAATGAATTCACATTTAATTCTTGAAAACTCACCTTGCAATAGATAAGAGCATGTCTGTGGAATGTGTATGTGTATGTAGGAAGCATGTCTGTGGTATGTGAATATACATGTAGTGAGCATGTCTATGGAATGTGTATGTGTTTTTAGGAAGCATGTCTGTGGAATGTGTGTATGCATGTAGTAAGTATGTCTGTGGAATGAGTGTATGTATGTAGTAAGCATGTCTGTGAAATGTGTAAGTAGTAACCATGTCTGAGGAATGTGATATAACTGTAGTGAGCATGTCTGTGGAATGTGTATATGCATGTAGTAAACATGTCTGTGGGAGTGTGTATATGCATGTATTAAGCATGTCCCAATGTGTATATGCATGTAGTAAGTATGCTTTGGAATGTTATAGGTATGTAGTAAGCATGTCTGTGGAATGTCTATGTGAATGCAGTAACCATGTCTGTGGAAGTGTGTTATGCATGTCGTAACATTCTGGAATGTGTATATGTATGTAGTAAGCAGTCTGTGGAATGTAAATATACATAGTAATCATGTCTGTGGATGTGTAATGTATGTAGTAAGAATATGTGGAATGTGTATATAGTGTAGTAAGCATGTCTGTGGAATGTGTATATTTATGTAGAATCATGTCTGTGGAATGTTATATGTGTAGTATCATGTCTGTGGAATGTGTATGTGTAGTAGTAAGCATTCTGTGAATGTGTATGTGTATGTAGTAAGCATGTCTGTGGAAGGTGTATATGCATGTAGTAAGCTGTCTGTGAAGGTATTGCATGTATTACATGTCTGTGGAAGGTGTATATGCGTAGTAAGCATGTCTGTGTAATTGGTATATATTGTAGTAAGTCATGTCTGTGGAATGTGTAGTGTATGTAGTAAGCATGCTGGTGTGATGTGTATTGTATAGTAAGCATGTCTGGTGGAGGTGTATATGCATGTAGTTAAGCATGTCTGTGGATGTGTTTGTGTATGTAGTAAGCATGTCTTTGGAAGGTTGTATATCATGTAGTAAGCATGTCTGTGGAAGGTGTACATGCATGTAGTAAGCATGTCTGTGGAATGTGTATATGCATGTGTAAGCATGTTTGTGAGGTGTACATGCATGTAGTAAGCATGTCTGTGAAGGTGTACATGCATGTAGTAAGCATGTTTGTGGAATATATATATGTTTGTAGTAGCATGTCTGTGGAATGTGTATATAAGTGTAGTAAGTATGTATGTGGATGAGTATGTGTATGTAGTAAGCATGTCTGTGGTATGTGTATGTAGTAACATGTCTGTGGATGTGTATATGCATGTAGTAAGCAGTCTGTGGAGTGTACAGCATGTAGTAAGCATGTTTGTGGAATGTATATATGTTTGTAGTAAGCATGTCTGTGGAATGTGTATATGTGTGTAGTAAGCATGTCTGTGGAATGTGTATATAAGTGTAGTAAGTATGTATGTGGAATGAGTTGTGTGTTAGTAACCATGCTGTGGTATGTGTATGAGTAAGCATGTCTGTGGAAGGTGTATGTGTATGTAGTAAGCATGTCTGTGGAATGTAAGTGTACATGATTAGTTGATGTAAATGTGTATTTAATGGTCCATATTTAGTGAGGCAAAGACATGGAGTCACTAATGTGGTGCACGGATCTGATGCTCCCGGTACCAGATTTTTTTTTTTTGGTGCCTCAGATTCCCCAACATAAATAAAGTGTATCAGAAAGCCCCTTTAGGTGCACAGTAATGTGTCACGGTGGACTAGTGCGCGCGATGCATCACTAGTGCAAACACTATTTAACTACATGTGCAAACTATTTTTGTGCACTTTCACACTCTGGAGAGTTGTCAGAAATAAATATGACACTAACATGCTCCTTTGGGTGCACGTTTTTCTGTCTTGTTGGACACAGAGCAGCCGTGACACAAAACTGGCGCAGACACTTATAAATACATGTGCAAGAAGTTTGCACGTTCTTTTCAGTGCAAAGTCATACAGAAAACTGGCGCAAATGTTTTTTTTGTTAGTTTTATAAAGTATGTTCTCCATTGTCAAATATCAGTGTCAGCAGTACCAAACCATGTGGCAGAAGTGGGGTAATCTAGAGTAAAATAGTAGGCAAATATTTTGGAAAACCTGAGTAGTTTGGCTATATACTACAGGGGGGCAAGCTGGCTATATACTACAGGGGGAAGGCAGGCTATATACTACAGGGGGGCAGGTTGGCTATTAATGGGGGCAGGATGGCTGTATATCGCAGGGTGGGCAGGCTGGCTATATTCAGGGTAAGCAGGTTGGCTTTTACTACAGGAGGTGGCTGGCTATATCTACAGAGTGGCAGGCTGGCTATATACTACAGGGGACAGGGTGCATATACTATAGGGGGAGGAAGGCTGGCTGTATACTACAAGAGGGCAATATTTATGATATATTCGTCATGGCAAAAGTAAATGGGCTGTGTTGTTCTACTTTACTGTACTTTGAGTCACTGCAAAAGCTAGTACTATAGAACATAAGCAAGAAGTCTATCATAGAACAGTTTAATATAATTGATACATCTTTATTCATCAATGCAAAAAATGAGTTCTGCTCATATACCAAGTAATAATGTAAGGAATGAAATAGATGTCTATAAGATGAAAGTAGGTAATGGATTGCAGCTGACATTTGAAAACCAATAGTAAATTCAGCTCATAACGTCTAATGAGTCAAGTGATGCAATATCCTTAATGCATTGTGGACTTGTAAGCTCAGGGGGATCAGAGGCTTGGTAATGTCTCAATGTAGCGTTCCACTGAAGTGAATACCAAACTACACAATAAATTACAAATGTTGCATAAAAATATAACTTCACATTTTTTCATTGTTGCAAATTTTTGGTCTATATGCCAAAGCTCTGGTAAGAACTGTAATGATAATGCTTCTTCCCAGATGGTAATCTTCACACACAGTATTTCCAGAAGCAGGCTGTAAATACGGAAATGAGACATAAAAAAGCTTGAAAATGTGAAGAGAACAACACACAATTTACTAAATGTCATGCCATTGTGAATATATCTTAACATGCGTAAAATAGCTTTATTTTAAGCTATTTCATAATTGTATATATTAAAAACATGTAAATAGATAATTGTGCAAGAAACACTGATCAAATTAGAGAACACGTTCAGATATTGGTGTATTCTGACACCTGGTGCTTGCAAAACGGCTACAGCAACAGGTTGTCCAGATGAAGCCAAAAGGATGACCCTATCTTTCAACACTGCCGCTGGAATTGCTCACCAGTTCAGCAATGAACGGTTATGATCTTTCCCCTTGCAGTAGCCAAATCTTTCAATAACGAAGAATCGAAGGCTTAACTCACTTTGCTGAGAGCATGTTGGTGGCAGAGGAGAAGTGGCGAAAGTTCATTTAGTGATGAAAGGACTTTGATTTATTTGGATCTGATGGGAAACATGGGCAAATTACTTCCTGTCCTGTCACGATCCCGAGTGCGTTGTCCGACGAGATGAAGTCTGGCGCAATTCACTAATATGTGCGCCCAATATCCCGCATGTATCTCTCCTGCTGAGGTCCCTGGAGTTCACTTCTTCTTCCCGTGTATTGAGTGCATGTTTTGCGACACAATTTGAATTTTAAATCCCGCTTAGTCCAAATCAGTCCGGTTATCCAACGACCATGCCCCCGATTGTGTCGCATGAAAGTCATGCTATTGCACCAAATCCGATCGTGTGCGCCAAAAATCCCTTTTAAATGTGGTGCAAATCGGAAATAGTCGGGAACCCCGACGGAAATGCGGTGTGCGGACCCTTAGTAATGTGCCCCATTATGTTCTTTGACAACTGGGGATAGACTGAACCCAAAGTGTAAAGAAGTCAGTGAAAGGTGGTGGAAGAGGTTCGTGGTTTGGGGAATGTTTCTGCAGCAGGAGTTGAACCTCTCATGCGGCTACATGGCAGAGTGATGCAGTGTGTATCAGAACTTATTCAACAACTTGTTTTCCTTCCTTGCATTCTTCACTTAATCACCAGCAATTTCATGCAGGATTATGCCCCTGCCACAAGCAAATTGAAACATTGAAACGATAGAATGACCACCCAGATTCTGAATCTAAACCCAATAGTCAACATCGTTAAATCCTTGGTGACAAAGTTATGCCAGAACCTATAACAGTCATACAACTATGGAAGTGACTAGAAGAAGATGGACCAAAATCGCACCAGAGCAGTGTGAGAGACTAGTGATGTCCTGTAGCCGAGATATGCTGAGCCATTCAAAGCAAAGGCCTGTGCCCTTGCTGACTGGTGTACCTTGCGAAAATGCAATTATACTGACTCCTCTCTGCTCTCAGCTTACTGTTCTCTAATTATGATCATCATGTTTTTGTCAAATAAAGGTTTTATGTTGGTAGACTTTGGCAATTGTGTGGACACTGTTCTAGTGGCACGGTGTACACTTTACAAAATAATCCATCAATGGATTACATTATTTCTGAAAAAAATCAAGTATCATACGTTGTTCTCTATTTTGATCTCCGTGTTAATCAATGAACCAATCTCATTCATCCACATTCAGGGTTTATTGTAGGAGAACTTTATAAAAGTGGTGGGGTTTTAGTAACAGAAAGACAAACTAATCTCTAAAACCATCATCTCCAATACTTTAAGAAAAATACTACTTCTCCTTACTAGTACAAGACAAGAAGAGAAAAACAAGAATTGTTGAGCCAAGTTCAATAGTGTGCAAAATGCTGATAGTGAAGTCTAAGAGTGCAGTTGTATTTTTTCTATACCGAAAATTTGTGAAAAGCATGTACAATAAGTTGGAAATGTATTTAACATGCAGCCTGTGTTCTACTTGTACCCACTAAATACTAGATGCACTCTTTTTATTCCTTTTTTTGTAGAGGGAACCAGAAGTTGACACTTGGGAATAGTTAACAAGAGTATCGTGAATTGAGTATGACTTTTAAGATGAAAGATGCCGGAAGGGCTAGCCTCATGTGTGCAGTTTTTTTTTTCCTTATATGCTTTGGAATTAAGGAAACAGCTGAACCAGCCTATGATTTACAGAATGCATACCTCGTTTGTTTGATGTGAAGCTTGTGGGAGCCTGTCAATGGCATATGGCATGTCACCGACTTCTCTTCTAGAAGTTGTTCCTTCAATTTTCTAGCTGGAAAAAAAATATGTGTCATTTTAAGTGCAACTTGTCTCAACACCTGTGGATGCATTAAGAATGAGCATAAACATTGTATTCTATTCTACTTATTATACCAAATGCTGTTGAGAGTTGATTAATTAATTTAATTAATATTAATATTAATAATATGCATGCCACTTGCACACTAAAGTGTTCTCATGGCCTTTATTTTCATTAAGAAATACACCGTTGTCTCTTTTGTCGCATGCATATCTTGTCTGCCATATTTTCACCCTATTGAGGAATCTTAGGAAAATTACTTAAGGAACCTGTCATCAGAAATTGGCCTAATTAATACCAGTGTTGTTGTAAAGCAGCTTAACACCTTGAAATGTCATGTTTCTTGCATTTCATCAGAAAATCATTTTTAAAGTAATGGTAAAATGATTGCATCAAGTCATGGAGGCGGAGAGTTTAGTCCTGAAGTCAAGATCTTTTCCCCCAATTGCCTCCTACGCTGTGATTGATATCATGAATCAAAGTTCAGGAAATCTGCTTAGTGATGTTCTCTGGATGCAGGATGAATACAGTGAAGGGGACGTTCTGAGAGATGACTTCACAGTTAAAGTCCCACCTCCTTGACTTATACAACCTTTTCACATCTCACTTCAAAGCTTGTTTCTGGATGATGCCCACCACACCAGGTCATGAAAGTAACATGATCCCGAATGTGTCAGCTGCTTGACAACCTACTGTAGCGGTTTATAGGTCAATTTCTGCTGGCAGGTTCCCTTTAAAGAGGTCAACCCAAGCATGCTGCTGAATATAGGCAGCAACAACAACTATGAATATTGCAAATAAATTTCATAAATCTAGACAGCAGGTTATCTAATGGAAATGGTCATGCGACACCCCCCCAGAATGGTTGCATGCAGCGTCAACGGTACATGGGTACCCCACTAATTTAAATGCTGCTGGTGACTTTGTCAAGAGCTGAAAGTTAACACCCATGATTAATGTCTTTCAGATGGTGTTGGGTGTACCGAGCCTGAACCAACCGATTTTTTCAATTTAAGAATTTAAGAAGTCGCTAATCACTGTAGCTACACATTCTTAATGACATAAAATAAGTACTTTCTATTTAAGAAAACAAGTATTCAGGTACCAAAGTACATACGAACTGCAATTGTAATACTTAACTATGCAGAGAGATCTGAATACTCATAACATAGCATTGGTTCTATTAAAGGGATTTTCTGACTTAGTCAAAAGTTTTTTTTGTTATTTAAACTGAAACAGTACCCCTGCGCTTCACTGGCTGTGTCTCATATATGTGGTGCAGGGGTACAAATTGTGAACTGTAGAATTTATTATATTTTGGCTCATTAGGGCCAATTTCGTCTGCATATACCCCCATAGACGGCAATGGCGCCTGGCGGCAATCCGCACCGTACACGGTGAAAAATAGGCATGAATATTGGTATTTTGTTGATAAAGAATTTCAATTGTTATTGTTTTTGTTTGAACTAACATAACAACTATGCAGGCAGTCCCTGGTTACGTACAAGATAGGTTTGTTCTTAAGTTGAATTTGTATGTAAGTCAAACTGTTATTTTATATGTAGATGTATCCAAACAAAATTTTGTTTGCCCCAGTGACAATTGGAGGTTTCAAAATCTTTTGCTGTAATGGACCAAGATTATCAATAAAGCTTCATTACAGACACCTTATAGCTGATCATTGCAGTGGGGGCTATAGTAAAGCAACCAGGGAGCTTCAGCAGAGGTCATAGGGGGCAGAGGGGTCCGTCTGTAACTAGGAAAGTTTGTAAGTCGGGTGTCCTAGTTGGGTTAGACTGCCTGTATACAATATAACATTGCAATAATAATAAATTGTATGACTAACCGCTCCAGCTGTTCCAATTTGCTCTCCAGATCCATCTCTAATGTACAAAATATTTAATAAATAATTTTAAAAATGTCTGACCATTTTTATATATATAAACATAAAGGAATTGAACTACTTCAGAGGGAGTTCTATGTAAAACAAGAAAGAGTGCAGATAGCCTTACTCTGACATTATTTTTATATTTGATCTATGCTATTTCTCTTCAAAACTTAGACTTTAGTATTACTTTACAGCGATTTTGTAGCACATAAAAAAACCAGGAGGCTTGGATGAAGGAATTTATAGTTGGGTGCTGATTATCCAGAACTGCTCCAGAACTAAAATGGTCACAATTTCTCTGAAGCCTTTGCCTTTTGGCCATGTGCTGTTTCCATATTTCAACATTCACCTATGGGTAGGCTCACACTGCGTTGTCAGATTGTGATCTACAGACCGTTTCTTGTACCAAACTGACAACAATGGGGACGGAACTCCCATAGATTGCTATGATGTAAGGAGTACCGTCCCCAGCAATATTTGGTCTAGTAATATGTTTTTTAGATTGTATGCAACATTTAGAGCAGGCCACTGCCATTGTCAAATCCTGAACCACAGAATCCTGTGTCCCATGGACTGACATGGCAGTGACCTGCTCTAAATGTTGCATACAATATAAAAACAATCCATGGATCTCTTTTGTTCTGTAGTCCTTTTTTGTAAGCTAATAAAGCTTTTATACATTTTACAGACTACTGTTTTGTAAACTCAGTCAAATGAGTTACCATTATGAAGCAATATATCAGATCAATGCTTAATCATATTCCTTGTACAGCTGCAAGGTTACAAGCAATTACTATGCAACACAAAAGCATATTAAAAACATTGTACAGTTTTGATAATTTTAAAGTAGAAAAATTAGCTGCAACAATCTACATGAGAACATACCTTAACCGTCAATGTTTAGGTAACATAACATTACCTAACGCTACCATTAGTCTAGCGGAGTAAACGTTACATTCCAAGGGGATTTATTTAGTCCTTTTTTGAATTAAAACAAATATTTTTGTAAAAAATATCACAAGCTCTTACCAAAATTGAGGGTCTCCTAACAGGCAAGGTTTATTGAGAAGAAGCGTCAGGAGCATATCTTGTGATTCAACTCTTTATCTGGATAAAGTTCATTTTCTTTCAATGTTAAAAGAATATACATACAAAATAATATTATTATATTATCATGACAAATAATTGCTTTGCAGATATACTAATCACGTGAATTAGACACGGTATTTATTGTTGTGGATGATGCAGGCAAAACAGAGGGTTTAAATAGGAAACAGCCTGGCTGTGTACATATAACACTCCTTAGGGCATTATTCCATTATAATACATGGTCAGTGTTTCCCATCAGTGATTGTAAGCAAAAGTTTGGAGATTAATAGAGATAAGATATAATGAAAAGAATTGCACATGCTGTGGTTTTTTTCAAGCTACCTTTGGTATTGGCACACAATCACTGACAAAAAAGTGACACATGGATAGGATCTGATACTGTTTTAGTGAAATCTATTAAGTATGATACTCAATTAAAATCTTTATAAACTATAGAAACATTCATTTTAGGAACAGGAAAGCACATGAGAAAACAAACTGATTCTTAAAATGGATTTTCTCATGTATCCCATCTAAGGCTTGAATTACAGATTTCATAGCTACATAGCCTGTGTAGGAACCACACCCTTTTTTGGAGTTGGGGTAAGAAAAGTGGGGGTCATACATTTGTTGCTCTCATTTTTCATTTCTATTAAAGTTCAGATAAAAGTAAAAAAAAATCTTTGCATATCCCTTCTCTCTGTTTAGGGGTTAGTAGTATGCTACTTCCCAGCTGCAAGTGTAACTCTGTACAACCTGACAAGCAACAATAACAATTAAATTTTTCTATGGGACAAGTTATTTATAAAGACCTTTGTAGTCTGTGAATGTAATATTGTTTATCTATGAATTTTTACTAAATGTGTGAACTAGTGGGGAAAGGGGAAGTGTGGGTTTGTTTATATATTGTACTGCTATAAAATGAAAAAATTGCTTAATAAAATTAACTTTGAAAAATAAAGTCGTTAATGCAATTATGCAGATGGACCAGTAAATACCATATTAGGAAATACTGCTAGTGTCTCAAAGAAGTATTTGTACTAATTCAACTTGTCAAGAATTCTCTCAGAAGAAGTAATATTATATTGAGTCTGGTTCTTTTATGAAAATGTAAAAAAATAAGTATTTCTACCTGTATAATATCTAGATTTATCAGTGTCTACTTTGATGAAGTAGAATACTATGACATGAATGAATTCACATTTAATTCTTGAAAACTCACCTTGCAATAGATAAGGAATGTGTGTATGCATGTAGTAAGTATGTCTGTGGAATGAGTGTATGTATGTAGTAAGCATGTCTGTGAAATGTGTAAGTAGTAACCATGTCTGAGGAATGTGTATATGTAGTCGTACGCATGTTTTTTGGAATGTGTATATGTATGTAGTAAGCATGTTTGGAATGGTTGGTCTGAATACATGTAGTAACATGTCTGGGGATGTGTATGTGAATGCGTAACCCGTCTGTGGGAAGGTTATATGCATGTAGTAAACATTCTGTGGAATGTGTATATGTATGTAGTAAGCATGTCTATGGAATGTAAATATAAATATAGTAACATGTCTGTGGAATGTGTAATTGTATGTAGTAAACATTGTGGAATGTGTAATATACGTGTAGTACATGTCTGTGAAGGTGTTATGCATGTAGTAATCATGTCTGTGGAATGTGTATGTGATGTAATAACATGTCTTGGAATGTGGTATTGTAAGTAGTAAGCATGTCTGTGGGATGTGTATTAACGTGTAGTATCATATCTGTGAATGTGTATGTGTATGTAGTAAGCATGTGTCGGTGGATGTGTATGTGTATGTAGTAAGCATGTCTGTGGAGGTGTACATGCATGTGTAATCATGTCTGTGGAAGGTTATATGCATATATAGCATGTCTGTGGAATGTGTAATGTGTATGAAGAAGCATGTCTGTGGAATGTGTATGTATGTAGTAAGCATCTGTGGAAGGTGTACATGCATGTAGTAAGCTGTCTGTAAGGTGTATATGCATGTTAGTAAGCATGTCTGTGGAATGTGTTATAGCTTTGTAGTAAGTCATGTCTGTGGAATGTGTATGTGTATGTAGTAAGCATGTCTTTGGATGTGTGTAGTGTAATGTATAAGCATGTCTGGAAGGTGTACATGCATGTGTAAGCATGTCTGGTGGAGGTGTATATGTATGTGTAAGCATGTCTGTGGAATGTAGTATGTGTATGTAGTAGCATGTCTGTGGAATGTGTATGTGTATGTAGTAAGCATGTCTGTGGTATGTGTATGTAGTAAGCATGTCTGTGGAATGTGTATGTGTATGTAGTAAGCATGTCTGTGGTATGTGTATGTAGTAAGCATGTCTGTGGAATGTAAGTGTACATGATTAGTGTGATGTAAATGTGTATTTAATGGTCCATATTTAGTGAGGCAAAGACATGTAATGTGGTGCACTGGATCTGACGCTCCCGGTACCATATTTTTTTCTTTTTTGGTGCCTCAGACTTCCCCAAACACATAAATAAAGTGTATCAGAAAGCCCCTTTAGGTGCACAGTAATGTGTCACGGTGGACATAGTGCAGCCGTGATGCAGCACTAGTGCAAACACTATTAACTACATGTGCAAACTATTTTTGGTGCACTTTCTACATGCTGGAGAGTTGTCAGAAATAAATATGACACTAACATGCTCCTTTGGGTGCACGTTTTTCTGTCTTGTTGGACACAGAGCAGCCGTGACACAAAACTGGCGCAGACACTTTATAAATACATGTGCAAGAAGTTTGCACTTTCTTTTCAGTGCCAAGTCAAACAGAAAACTGGCGCAAATGTTTTCTTTTGTTTTAGTTTTATAAAGTATGTTCTCCATTGTCAAATTCAGTGTCAGCAGTACCAAACCATGTGGCAGAAGTGGGTAATCTAGAGTAAAATAGTAGGCAAATATTTTGGAAAACCTGAGTGTTTGGCTATATACTACAGGGGGGCAAGCTGGCTATATACTACAGGGGAAGGCAGGCTATATAACAGGGGGGCAGTTGGCTATATAGGGCAGGGGCTGTATACGCAGGGTGGGCAGGCTGGCTATATTCTACAGGGTAAGCAGGTTGGCTTTATACTACAGGGGGTGGCTGGCTATATACTACAGAGTGGCAGGCTGGCTATATACTACAGGGGACAGGGTGCATATATACTATAGGGGGGAGGAAGCTGGCTTATACTCACAAGAGGGCAATATTTATGATATATTCGTCAGTGCAAAAGTAAATGGGCTGTGTTGTTCTACTTTACTGTACTTTGAGTGCACTGCAAAAGCTAGTACTATAGAAACAAAGCAAGAAGTCTATCATAACAGTTTAAATATAATTGATACATCTTTATTCATCAATGCAAAAATGAGTTTCTGGCTCATATACCAAGTAATAATGAAGGAATGAAATAATGTCTATAAGATGAAGTAGGTAATGGATTGCAGCTGACATTTGAAAACCAATAGTAAATTCAGCTCATAACGTCTAATGAGTCAAGTGATGCAATATCCTTAATGCATTGTGGCTTGTAAGCTCAGGGGATCAAGGCTTGGTAAGTCTCATATGTAGCGTTCCACTGAAGTGAACCAAACTACACAATAAATTACAAATGTTGCATAATATAACTTCACATTTTTCATTGTTGCAAATTTTTGGTCTATATGCCAAGCTCTGGTAGAACTGTAATGATAATGCTTCTTCCCAGAGGTAATCTTCACACACAGTATTTCCAGAAGCAGGCTGTAAAAAACGGAAAATGAGACATAAAAAAGCTTGAAATAAAAGGAAAACACACAATTTACTAAATGTCATGCCATTGTGAATATATCTTAACATGCGTAAATAGCTTTTATTTTAGCTTATTTCATAAATTGTATATATTAAAAACATGTAAATTAGATAATTGTGCGAAGAACACTGATCAAATTAGAGAACACGTTCAGAGTTGGTGTTATTCTGACACCTGTGCTTGCAAAAAGCTACAGCAACGTTGTTCCAGATGAAGCAAGGAGTGACCTATCTTTCAACACTGCCGCTGGCAATTTACTTCCTGTCCTGTCACGATCCCCGAGGTGCGTTGTCCGACGAGGATGAGTCTGGCGCACATTCACTAATATTGTGCGCCCAATATCCGCATGTATCTCTTCCCTGCTGAGGTCCGCGGAGTTCACCTTCTTCTTCCCGGTGTATGTGAGTGCATGTTTTGCGACACAATTATTTTAAATCCGCGCTTAGTCCAAATCAGTCCGGTTTCCACGACCATGCCCCCCGATTTGTGTCGCATGAAAGTCATGCTATTGCACCAAAATCCATCGTGTGCGCCAAAAATCCCTGTTTAAATGTGGTGCAAATCGGAAATAGTCGGGAACCCGACGGAAATGCGGTGTGCGGACCCTTAGTAAGTGTGCCCCATATGTTCTTTGACAACTGGGGATAGACTGAACAAAGTGTGTAAGAAGTCAGTGAAAGGTGGTGGAAGAGGTGTCTGGTTTGGGGAATGTTTTCTGCAGCGGAGTTGAACCTCTCATGCGGCTACATGTCAGAGTAGATGCAAGTGTGTATCAGAACCTTATTCAACAACTTGTTGTTCCTTCCTTGCATTCTTCACTTAATCAGCCAGCAATTTTCATGCAGGATTATGCCCCTGCCACACAGCAAATTGGAAACATTGAAAATAGAATGACCATCCCAGAGTCTGAATCTAAACCAATAGTAAAATCGTTAAATCCTTGGTGACAAAGTTATGGCCAAGAAAACCTATAACTCATACAACTATGGAAGTGACTAGAACAAGAGTGGACCAAAATCGCACCAGACAGTGTGAAGACTATGATGTCCTGTAGCCGGAGATATGCTGAAGCCATTCAAAGCAAAGGCCTGTGTCCTTGCTGACTGGTGTCCCTTGAGAATGCAATTATACTGACTCTCCTCTGCTACAGTCATTACTGTTCTCTAATTATGATCACATGTTTTTTGAAAATAAAGGTTTTAGTTGGACAGACTTTGGCAATTTTGTGGAACACTGTTCTAGTGGCACGGTGTACACTTACAAAATATCCATCAATGGAGATTACATATTTCTGAAAAAAATCAAGTGATCATACGTTGTTCTAATTTTGATCTCCAGTGTTAATCAATAACCAATCTCATTCATCCACATTCAGGGTTTATTGTAGGAGAACTTTTATAAAAGTGGTGGGGTTTTAGTAACAGAAAGACAAACTAATCTCTAAAACCATCATCTCCAATAATTTAAGAAAAATACTACTTCTCCTTACTAGTACACAGACAAGAAAGAAAAACAAGAATTGTTTGAGCCATAAGTTCATAAGTGTGCAAAATGCTGATAGTGAAGTCTAAGGAGTGCATTTTTATTTTTTCTATACGAAAATCCTGTAATATGTTGTGAAAAGCATGTACATAAGTTGAAATGTATTTAACATGCAGCCTGTGTTCTACTTTACCCACTAAATACATAGATGCACTTCTTTTATTCCTTTTTTTAGAGGGAACCAGAAGTTGACACTTGGGAATAGTTAAACACAAGGAGTATCAGTGAATTGAGTATGACTTTTAAGATGAAAGATGCCGGAAGGGCTAGCCTCATGTGTGCAGTTTTTTTTTTCTTTATATGCTTTGGAATTAAGGAAACAGTCTGAACCGCCTATGATTTACAGAATGCATACCTCGTTTGTTTGATGTGAAGCTTGTGGGAGCCTGTCAATGGCATATGGATGTCACCAGACTTCTCTTCAGAAGTTGTTCCTTCAATTTTTCTAGCTGGAAAAAAAATATTTGTCATTTAAGTGCAACTTGTACTCAACACCTTTGGATGCATTAAGAATGGCCATAAACGATTGTATTCTACTTTATTATACCAAATGCTGTTGAGAGTTGATTAATTAATTTATTAATATTAATATTAATTAATTGATGCCACTTGCACACTAAAGTGTTCTCATGGCCTTTATTTTCATTAAGAAATACACCGGTTCTTTTTGTCGCATGCATCTTTGTCTGCCATATTTTCACCCTATTGAGGAATCTATAGGAAAATTCTTAAGGAACCTGTCATCAGAAATTGGCCTAATTAACCAGTTTGTTGTAAAGCAGCTTAACACCTTTGAAATCATGTTTCTTGCATTTCATCAGAAAATCATTTTTAAAGTGGTAAAATGATTGCATCAAGTTCATGGAGGCGGAGAGTTTAGTCCTGAAGTCAAGATCTTTTCCCCCAATTGCCTCCTACGCTGTGATTGATATCATGAATCAAAGTTCAGGAAAATCTGCTTAGTGATGTCTCTGGATGCAGGATGAATACAGTGAAGGGGACGTTCTGAGAGATGACTTCAAGTTAAAGTCTCCACCTCCTTGACTTATACAACCTTTTCACATCTCACTTCAAAGCTTGTTTTCTGGATGATGCCACCACACCAGGTCATGACAGTAACATGATCCCGAAGTGTTCAGCTGTTGACAACCTACTGTAGCGGTTTTATAGGTCAATTTCTGCTGCAGGTTCCCTTTAAAGATGTCAACTGTGCAAAGGCAACAACAACATATAATATTGCAAATAAATTTCATAAATCTAGACAGCAGGTTATCTAATGGAAATGGTCATGGCGACAACCCTCCCCAGAATGGTGGCATGCAGCGTCAACGTACATGGTGTAGCCCCACTAATTTAATGCTGCTGGTGACTTGAAATAGTTAACACCCATGATTAATGTCGTATCAGATGGGTTGTTGGGTGTACCGAGCTGAACCTTAACCGATTTTTTTTTGAATTTAAGATTAAAGTCGGCATATCACTAGTAGCTACACATTTCTTAATGACATAAAATAAGTACTTTCTTATTTAAGAAAACAAGTATTCAGGTACCAAAGTACATACGAACTGCAATTGTAATACTTAACTATGCAGAGAGACTGAATACTCATAACATAGCATTGGTTCTATTAAAGGGATTTTCTGACATTAGACAAAAGTTTTTTTTTTTAAACTGAAACAGTACCCCTGCCTTCACTGGCTGTGTCTCATATATGTGGTGCAGGCGGTACAATTGTGAACTGTAGATTATTAATATATGGGCTCATTAGGGCAAATTTGGGCTGCATATACGCCCCATAGACGGCAATGGCGGCCTGGCGCATCCGCACCGTACACGGTGAAAAATAGAGCATGAATTTGGTATTTTGTTGATAAAGAATTTCAATTGTTATTTGTTTTTGTTTGAACTAACATAACAACTATGCAGGCAGTCCCTGGTTACGTACAAGATAGGTGTTGTTCTTAAGTTGAATTTGTATGTAGTCAAAATTGTATTTTTATAATTTATCCAAACAAAAATTTTGTTGCCCCAGTGACAATTGGAGTTTCAAAATCTTTTGCTGTAATGGACCAAGGTTATCAAAAAAGCTTCATTACAGACACCTTAAGCTGATCATTGCAGTGGGGCTATAGTAAGCAACCAGGGAGCTTCAGCAGAGGTCATAGGGGCAAGGGGTCCGTCTGTAACTAGAAGTTTGTAGTCGGGTGTCCTTAGTGGTTGTGACTGCCTTATACATATAACATTGCAACAATATGTAAAATAATAAATTGTATGACTAACCTGCTCCAGCTGTTCCAATTTGCTCTCCAGATCCATCTCTAATGTACAAAATATTTAATAAATAATTTTAAAAATGTCGACCATTTTTTATATATATAAACATAAAGGAATGAACTACTTCAGAGGGAGTTCTATGTAAAACAAGAAAGAGTGCAGAATAGCCTTACTCTGACATATTTTATATTTGATCTGCTATTTCCTTCAAAACTTAAACTTTATGTATACTTTACAGCATATTTTGTACACATAAAAAAACCGAGGCTGGGATGAGAGGAATTTATAGTTGGGTGCTGATTATCAGAACTGCTCCAGAACTAAAACGGTCACAATTTCTCTGAAGCCTTGCCTTTTGGCCATGTGCTGTGTCCATATTTCAACATTCACCTATGGGTAGGCTCACACTGCTTTGTCAGATTGTGATCTACAGACGTTCTTTGTACCAACTGACAACAATGGGGACGGAACTCCCATAGATTGCTATGATGTAAGGAGTACCGTCCCCAGCAATATTGCTGGTCTAGTAATATTTTTTTTTAGATTGTATGCAACTTTAAGGCAGGCCACTGCCATTGTCAAATCCTGAACCACAATCTGTGTCCCATGGACTGACAATGGCAGTGACCTGCTCTAAAGGTTGCATACAATAAAAAACAATCCATAGGATCTCTTTTGTTCTGTAGTCCTTTTTTGTAAGCTAATAAAGCTTTTATTAAATTTTACAGACTACTGTTTTGTAAACTAGTCACAATGAGTTACCATTATGAAGCAATATATAACCGACTCAATGCTAAATCATATCCTTGTACAGCTGCAAGGTTACAAGCATTACTATGCAACACAAAGCATATTAAAAACATTGTACAGTTTTGATAAGTTTTAAATAGTAAAAATTCTGCACAACTCTCATGAGAACATACCTTAACCGTCAATGTTTGGTAACATAAACATTACCTAACGCTACCATTAGTCTAGCGGAGTAACATTACATTCCAGGGGATTTATTTAGTCCTTTTTGAATTAAAAAACATATTTTTGTAAAAAATATCACAAGCTCTTACCAAATTTGAGGGTCTCCTAACAGGCAAGGTGTTATTGAGGAGAAGCGTCAGGAGCATATCTTGGTGATTCACATCTTTTATCTGGATAAAGTTCATTTTCTTTCAATGTTAAAATATTACATACAAAATAACAATTATTATATTATCATGACAAATAATTGCTTTGCAGATAATACTAATCACGTTGAATTAGACACGTATTATTGTTTGGATGATGCAGGCAAACAGAGGGTTTAATAGGAAATAAGCAACCTGGCTGTGTACATTATACACCTCCTTAGGGCATTATTCACATTATAATTACCTGGTCAGTGTTTCCCATCAGTGATTGTAAGCAAAAGTTTGGAGATTAAATAGAGTAAGATATAATGAAAAGAATTGCACATGCTGGTTTTTTTCAAGCTACTCTTGGTATTGGCCACAATCACTGACAAAAAAGTGACACATGGATGGATTGATACTGTTTTATTGTAAATCTATTAAGTATGATACTCAATTAAAATACTTTATAAACTAAGAAACATTCATTTTAGGAAGCCAGGAAAGCACATGAGAAAACAAACTGATTCTTAAAAGGATTTCTCATGTATCCCATCTAAGGCTTGAATTACAGATTTCTAGCTTACATAGCCTTGTAGGAACCACACCCTTTTTGGAGTTGGGGTAAGAAAAGTGGGGGTCCATACATTTGTTGCTCTCATTTTCATTTCTATTAAAGTTCAGATAAAAAGTAAAAAAAATCTTTGCATTATCCCTTCTCTCTGTTTAGGGTGTAGTAAGTATGCTACTTCTCAGCTGCAAGTGTAACTCTGTACAACCTGACAAAGCAACAATAACAATTAATGATTTCTATGGGACAAGTTATTTATAAAGGACCTTGTAGGTCTGTGAATTGTAATATTGTTTATCTATGAATTACTAAATGTGCAACTAGTGGGGAAAGGGGAAGTGTGGGTTTGTTATATATTGTACTTGCTTAAAAATGAAAAAAATTGTTAATAAAATAACTTTGAAAAATAAAGTGTTAATGCAATTAATGCAGATGGACCAGTAAATACCATATTAGAAATACTGCTAGTGTCTCAAAGAAGTATTTGGTACTAATTCAACTTGTCAAGAATTCTCAGAAGAAAGTAATATTATATTGAGTCTGGTTCTTTTTATGAAAATGTAAAAATAAGTATTTCTACTCTGTATAATCTATATTTATACAGTGTCTATTTGATGAAGTAGAATACTATGACATGAATGAATTCACATTTAATTCTTGAAAACTCACCTTGCAATAGATAAGGTTTTCTTCTGCAGTCTGCATGGAGATCATGAACAGAAGTTAAGTCCCAAGAAGATTGTACAGATGCAGCTTTGTGCAACATGTCTTCACTGGTAATTGAACCTTGTAGAGTACCTGAGCTTGAATGTGTTCCTCCTCTAGGTCAGCCCCACTTTAATAGTGCCCACAGTCGTCATTGTGTCATATTCCAAAAAACCCCCCAATAAAAATCATTCATCCTGTCAATGGCATTCAATTCTTGGCAAACTGACAAATGAACTGCTGTGAATTTCTTGACGTCAGACCTAGATCAATCTATCCAGAATATGACCAAATAAAGAAGTATCCCGGTATACACACGCTAAAGCAAAGAGGTGTGAAGGCTCATGGTAATTTATTGTTGCATTTCCATGCTCCATTTTAATACTCTGAGATCTTTGTAATAAATGCCAAATGAAGGCAGAAGAATCACTAATTGAATTGATTTCAGGACCTTGACTCTTTAAAATGACTTCCATGGTTCACAACTGATGATACAGAATTAGTTCGGAGGGGAAAGATGATAAAATGGGGAAGACGGAAAGACTGAGAGACAAATGAAATTCATCAAAGAGACATAGCAGGTCTTCAGGAGTGTCAGCAGAAGTTGTAATACATGGTGTTTCTTAAGAGAACACAAACAGAAATTGACCAGGGGCTTGATTAATTTTAGATGATGGATGTCATCCGCTACTGATGACTTCAGGTGTGACTCTTCCTCCTTTTGATTTTCCATGGCTATTTGTCAATGTCAATTTCTCATTACTCCTGCCAAAGTTGGAATCCGGGCGAAGATGACACAATCTTTGGTCTGAATGCCGAAAGCTAGAAAGACAGAACGTGTGCATCTTACAAATAAGTTATCTGAAAACTCTGCAATGCTGTGCGTCAAAATATGGGTAATCAAAACCCATTCCGGAAATTATTGCAGATAATTAGAATCGTCCAGAGAGATGGAATGTATATTACAGTTTGTACATTGGAAAATGAACATTTAAATAACACTGATGGAAGCTTTCTGAGCTTCTGCAATGGTGGCATATTGATATCTCTTACTATCAGTTTCTGTATATAGTGACTTTATAAGATACTGTGGACACTGTTTTTTGGTAGCGGTATAGCAGAAATTTTAAAACATAAACACACTTTCAAAAAGTAAGGATATTGGCAATCGGTAAAATTTGTGGAAAAGGAAATGGTTCACCCTACAGGAATATTTCATCTAAATGTAGAAGCATGAAGTGGTGATTTCAACATCTCAATTTATTGAAACAAAGCCAACAACCGTGCTGAGTATATACTCCCAAAAATGTTTTGCCTTGAGCATCAATTACGCTTGCCAAAGATGTCTCATGCTGTTTATAAGTTGACTGTCTCATGAGGCTATTCCATCCTACTCTATTTTAAGGGCCAATGGGGTTCTGGAGTACAAAGTGATGTTACCTCAATGAGCTGGTGTATTGTCAGCCATAGAGTTGAATTTCTATGAAGATTTCAAAACACACCTGCCCACACGTCCATCACCATCACCAACGACTCTTCTGATGAAAACAGTGGCTGATGCATAGTGCTCTCCCTTGATGCCTCCAAATATCATTGGTGTCCAACGTGAATCAACTTCAGCAAGTTCACCATTAGCCCATGGTTCCTTCCAACATAGATGCTCCCTGCCCATGCAAATGATGATATCTGTGCATGGTGGTGTTGTCAGGAACAAAGGTATTGAATGGTCTGTCTCTACTCTACCTCTTAAATGTGTCTGGGGTTCTGTTACAGTCATTATCGGTTTGGCAGGCCATTATTTACAATCAGTGGTGATCAGTGTGGATGGTGGGATGTGCCCAAAGGACGTCTACTTCTATGCCATTGTGAGATTCTTCCATCTCTCTGCCTCTATGTAAAAGTGCTGATGATACTCTGAGCTCAGTGGCCATGTCCATCTCAGAACATCCTGTTGTGGACAGCAAGTTATGCAAAAGTAATGAAATGCCGAACATTTGAAGGTGCATTCAAGTTAGAGAAGGTTACATCTGCAGGTCACCTGTAAAGAATACAGTGTATTTAGCTCACTTACCCTTTACCCAAAATTGAATATTCCTTACATTTGTGGGGGATTTTTGAACGTTGTGTGTTAGCATTATTTTGAAATAACTCCATGAATTTTTGCCGCTGTCATGACATGTTTATTATGTAGTGTGCAGGCAGTACATGACTGTATGTCTTAGGGCTACTTCCAAGGTGTTATCTAATGAATCCATGGTATTCACATTAAACGTCTTATATGGCTCTAACTTCTGCAACACAGTACCAAGTCGCTGCTAGTACTCCAATTGGCTTACCACCAAGTGGTCAAAGAAGGGAACACTATATCAGATCAGATCCAAGATACAAACACGTAGTATCTACAGGTTGGGTAATTGGAAGCTACTCTGTACAGTGTCTTTTTATAACCAGTGATATGGTTGGGGGTAGGTTTTATTGGGGACACCACAGGGGCACCAGCAGTAATTGCCATAAGCAACTCAACTTAGTCAGTAATTTTTTGACTCAAGTTTCCATAGAAAAGAAAAGAAAATAGTAACACATAAGATTGGCACTTCATCTTATTTTTCAGTAACACAGCAACTAGTTAGCAATATCGCAATGGAGACTAGGATTGTGGGTTCAAATATGTACCATGAAATATTGGCAGGAAATAGGTCATTTGGAACTCAGATGTTGATTAAGATTCTAATAACAATATATAAACGTAAGTTTTTTATTTTATGGATAAGCAAGATTCTCATCCAGATCCTTCCTTCCTTGGTGATTAATAATATAATCTATATAATACGCCACAATTATCAGCGTGAATTAGGGTCAAATTGTCCTGTCCCATGGGGCTCACATCTAACAACCTACGTTGTTTTGATTGACCGTGACTTTTTTTCCGTATAAAGTATGAACTATGAATTACCCATTGAAAAAATATTATTACACCTATATGGACATGATAGATATACAACATACTGTAGATGGGTAGTTAGCTAGACCTGGATTAAAATAATGATGTACTGCAATTAGTATTTGGGGTATGGTATTGATTTTCCTTCATATCGATAAAAATTATGTTCTGAAGTGGCCTGTAATAAGGTATAATATATTTCCATTACCTTATTCAATTAATTATCTTTGTAGTTGTGCAATAGAGAAATACGGTAGTCTGGAGATATTAGATACTCAAATGTTACCAACAGCTTTTATCTCTCATATTAGGATAACATATCGGCCTGGACTGATGTGGTGAACTATAAATCAGGCACCATCTAAAAAAGAAGATTAATGATAACCAAGAATAAATAAGAGTGACGGAGGCCCCTGTGGAACAAACTGGTGTGATCTCCATAATTCAAATTTATGACTACTGTTTGCAAGAATAGCCATTTTCTTTAAAATTATCATTTTGCTTACAGTTGCAAACACCAAAACAAATCAATATTGAGTATACTGCAATAACCTTTATTATACACATATAAAAATGTAAACTTATGTCCCCATAGACATGCATGGGATTTATCAGCCTCTTGATTAAGGTAGAGAGCTTTGCTTTGTCTGTTTGTTAGTTCCTGTATTTCTACCACTCGTTCCCATGCATGTCTATAGGGGACATAAGTTTTTACATTTTTATATTTGTATAATAAAGGTTATTGCAGTATACTCAGTACATTTATTTGTTTTTTGCGCGCATGCTTTTTGCATGTGGGGAGTGCAGTGGGCTGTGCCCCGATTTCACTCACCCCTACTGCCTTTTGGTGTAGTTACAGTTGGCAAGGCAATTGCCAAAAACTGAAATGTGTGCAAAAACCTTAAAGGGGATATTTTTGATAAATCTACATGAGATTCCAAAATCTGAAAATAGATGTATGTTATATTTTCCTAAAAACTATGCAACTTTACCAAATTCTAGCACGTTAATGGGGTTTCCCATTACAGCAAAATTATAGCTATTATTAGAGATGAGCGAGCACTAAAATGCTTGAGTGCTCGTTATTCTAGACAAAACTTTTCCTGATGCCGAGTGCTTCCGTCTCGAATAACAAACCCATTGAAGTCATGGGAGAACGCGAGCTTTTTCAAAGGACCATGGTTCGGGATAAAATTTGGTTATTTAATTGAAAAAGAATGTCTTCTCATAAGTTAGCAGATGTATGCAAACATCTGCAATCTATTCTTCACTGTTCTGCTGGCGCGTATATTATCTCCCGACAAGTTAGCAGATTTGAGAACAGTGAAGAATAGAATAAAAACAGTGAACACAGTGAAAAACGCTGTGAAAACACAGTGAAGAATAGATTGCAGATGTTCGGCAACATCTGCTTATTGTCGGGATCCGTACTGCTGCTCCCTGGTGTCTCCGTGCGGCCCTCCCCGAGTGTCTCGTGCTGCCTCCCCCATCGCCCTGAGTTTCTCCGTGCTGCCCCGATGTATCCGTGCTGCCCCGATGTATCTGCGCTGGGCTCCCCCGCCCGATGTATCCGCGCTGGCCCCACCCCGTGCCGCCCTGCCGATGGGTACCGTCTGCCCCCAGCCGTCACCCGACTGTATCCGTGCTGCCCCAGCCCCGATGTATCGTGCGCCCCACCCCAATGCCCGTGCTGCCACCCAGCCGCCCCACCCCGATTCTCCATTACTGCCCGTTCACCACCGATGTCTCCGTTCTGCCCGTTCCCCCGATGTCTCCGTTCTGCCTTCCCCCCCCCGATGTCTCCGTTCTGCCCGTTTCCCCCGATGTATTCCGCGCTGCCACAGCCCCGATGTATCCGTGCTGCCTCCGCCCCTATGTATCCGAGCTCCCAGCCCCATGTCTCCTTCTGTGGCCCCAGCCCCTAGTCTCGAGCTGCCCCAGCCCCTGTCTCGTTCTGCCCGTTCCCCCATGTCCTCCGTTTGCCTCGTATCCCCCTTGTCCTCCGTTCTGCCCGTTCCCTCCGTGTCGCTGTGCTGCTCCCCCGATGTCTCCATTGTGCTGCTCCCTGATGTCTCTGTGCTGCTCCCCTCTCCCCCTGATGTCCCTCTGTGCTGCTCCCCCGAGTGTCTCTGTGCTGCTCCCGGACCGTGTCTCTGTTGCTGCTCCCCCAGTGTCTCGTGCTGGCTCCCCCGGTGTCTCTGTGCTGCTCCCCGGTGTCTCTGTGCTGCTCCCCGTGTCTCTGTCTGCTCCCTCTGGTTTCCTGTGCTGCTCCCGTGTCTCGTGCTGCTCCCCGGTGTTCTCTGTGCTTCTGTTCCACCGATGTCTCACGTGAGCTGGCTGCTGCCCGGGTATCTCCGGCTGCTGCTCCCCGTTGTCCTCAGTCCTGCTCACCGTGTCTTTCATGTGTTCTTCACACATATATATTGTTCTCATAACTATTTTGTTCGCACCGTTCTGCTGCGTATCTCCGACAAGTAAGCAGACTGTCCGACATCTGTAATCTATTCTCACTGTATTCTTCACTGGTGTTTTCCATTAAATGATCCTGTGTTCACTGTTTTTATTCTATTCTTCATTGTTTTTCACTGTTTATTTTAATTAAATGCTCGATCTCGAGCAGGGGAAATACTCGTTCCAGTCAATAGAGCCGTTTCGTAGTATCTAATACCGAACGAGCATCAAGCTGGACTAGGTATACTCGCTCATCCTGTTATTATTTGTAATTTAAAAGTTATACATTTTCCAATATACTTTCTGTATCAATTCCTCTCCCGAGAGATACAGGATGGTAACTTCCATTGGAATGGTCCTTTCCTAATTTAGTATGATGGTTAGTATTTGCTGACAGTGGCTTGTGGGTGTAATATCCACCAGCTAGGAGATGTATTGCAAACAGCGGTGAAGTGCGGACAGAGCAATGCCTCTCGAATTTTTTTGTATATGCTACTGGAGCCCCATCAGGGCCGCGGGCACTTTCCCTGAACCGTGAATGGATTGTAGAACTTTCATTAATTTCTCCTTCTGTAAAGGGCGTGAGAGGGATGCTCTTTCTTTGCGTCTGTTACCTTTGGCAGTTAAGGGTGTCCAGAAAAGTGGTAATGTTGTCCTTTGTCTGGTGATGTGTTGGTTTGAATGTTATAAGCTTGGAGTAGAAGATGTGGAATGCCATTAGCTATTTTAATGTGTATCTGAAGTTTGTGTTGCCATCGGGAGTTTTTTATGAATGTACGAAATTCTTCTCTTCTCTGCTTCTCAGCATAGTAGGACATTAATTTATTTGCCTCTACTTCTCCCATTAATATATGCTTGAACCTACAGAGTTGCATGAGTTTGTTCTGACCGAACATTGAAGAAGGTTTTCTTACTTATTTCTAAGATCTGTCAGTTTCCCTCCATAACTATTGTTTTGCTTTTGGGTTTGGTTTGTGCTTGCTCTCTAACCTTGGTACAATCGTGTATACTAAAGTTTTAGAGTCGAGTACGGCCTGTTTTTTAACATATGTCCCTAGTGATGATCCAATTCCTGCCTCTAACCCATTTTGTGGTGCGTCCCAGGCAGGGGCGGACTGGGATATAAAACGGCCCTGGAAAAACTATAAAAAGAATGAGGCCCCATTTCTTATGGGTGGGGTCATAAACAAGTGGGTGTGGGTCAGATAATGTGGGTGTGGGTTACTACAGACAAAATTGTTGGTAGAATGGTCTATAGTCAAAACAAGAATCTATTTTTGTAGTAGATGGAATCTAATGTGGCAAAGATGTGACCTGTTCGATCAGTAAATGTGCAAACACACGACCCGGTAAGCTATTAGCTATCTTTTTCCCTCCTGGTCCATACATTCAACAATGCAGGAAAGAATATATTGAACTACTGTACGCCTCCTATGTACAGGAATGAACTGCTACAAAACTACATTCAATCTCTGCCCTTCTATTACAAAATACACCTACTACATACCTTCTCCCGTATACAAGCTCGAACTCTATAATACTCGCCCCTATGTACAGATAAACTCCTATAATCCTGCCCCCTATTGAACATGATTATAACTAACTTAATACTGCCCCTATGTACAGGATTCTAAACTACTTAATACTGCCCCCCTATGTCCAGTATATAATACTATAATACTGCCCCCCTATGTACAAGGAAATTATACCTGCTATAATACTGCTCCCTCTATGTACGAGGAATATAACTACTATAATACTGCCCCCTATGTACCAAAAAGAATATATCATACTATAATACTATGCTCTGCGCCAATGTCAAGAATATAACTACTATATATACTTCGCCCTCTCATGTAGCAGAAATAACTACTTAATACTGCCGCCCTATGTACAAGATATAACTACTATAATCACTGCCCCCCATATGTCCAAGATATAACACTATAATACTACCCCATGTACCAGGCCATAAACTACTATAATACCATAAGCTCCCTATGTACAGGATTAATAACTCTACTATAATATGCGCATATGTACAGTAATATACACGTGCTCATGTACGATCTAACTACTGTACTCCCTATTTAGCAAGAATATAACTACTTAATATGTGCCCGCCGATGTTACAAGATATACTAGCTATAATACTGGCCCCGCGTTTACGAGGAATATAACTATCTATAATACTGGGCCCCCTATTTCATAGAAATACTACTATCTAAATACGCCCCTATTACATGAATATAACTCTATAATACTACCCCTGGTCACTTCCTATTTAGTCATGTACAGGAATATAACTGACTACTAATACTATGCACCTCTATCTACAAGAATATAAGCTACTTAAAATACTTCCCCTCTGTACACGGAATTATACATATCTGCCCTATAAGAAGATACGTACTTCCCTCCTAGTGTACAGGAATTATACAGATCTGCACGTACGGTAAATACTATATCTCCCCTATTACAGGAATATAAAACTGCTATAATACTGGCCCCCTATGTAGCAAAGAACTAACTTCTATACTGCTACATATACCACAGTAAGCGAACATGGGAAAAAACAAACTGTATTTATCATATACAGCTACAGAAACACATGAGATCCTCCCTATTGGCTCCAGTGACATCAGGTGACGGTCCTGGATTGGACTCGTTCGCTCTTCTTCTCCATTGTTGCCACCATCACCTTGTCTCTGCCTCGCTGTTCTATTGGTACACACCGACATTCCGTCATCAGAGTTTAGCAACACAACGTCTTAGTTCTGCACTTCTCCCCAATTGTCCGGCATTAACTGTCGCCTTCTTCGCTAAGCTACACACCATACTGTTGCAACCCAAACTACTGATTGAGAGCCCCCTACATATTAGTCCACACAATATGTGCCGCGCATAATAGTTAACACCGTAATGGGTAGAGGTAATGTTTCTCTTCTTCTTCCTTTCATTCATATGCCCCTACCAATTATATAACTCCCAACATATATGAATGGCCCCCTGCCAGCCCAGACTATAGAATAATCCCGCATCCCCCACTCCCAGAATAATCAATCCCCCTGCCAGCCCCAGTATAGAAATATCCCCAACCCCGCACCGCCAGCTATAATAATGGCCCCCTGCACAGATTAATCCTAACCCCCAGATATAGAATAATCTCCCCACCCCTTCCCCAGACAATAGATAATAGAATGCCCTTGCCTTTCCGGCAAGCGAATAAGTCCCCCCCGCCCAAACAGAAACCACACATGCAAAAGAGATCAAAATTAGCCACCTGACAGCCCCTATAGCCCCTCCCCCCACCCAGCCCCAGACTATATATATGGCCTCCAGATATAAATAATCCCCACCCCCCCACCCCAGACATATAATAATCCCCCTGGCCAGCCCAGATATAGAATAACCCCCCCTAGACATATAATAGCCCCAGCAGATTAGAATAATTCCCCCATCTTCCTCCCCCACCACCCACAAATAAGAATATGGCCCCTGCAGCCCCAGATACTAGAATAACGCCCCCCCCGCCCCAGACATTAATACTGCCGCCTGCCAGCCCCAGATATAGATATCCTCCCCCCCCCTCCCCCCCCCCCCTTCCAGACATATAATAATCCCGCGAGATATTAGAATAAATCCTCCCGCACCCCGCCCCCCCCGGCCCAGAATATATAATGCCCCAGATATAGAATAATCCTCCCCCCCCCCCCCCCCCCCCGCCCCCCCGACATATTCCCCGGCTTAGCCCATAATCCCCCCCCCCCAGACATAGAATAATGCCCGCAGATCGAGATAATCCCCCCGCCCCAGTACATATAATATGCCCCAGGATATAGATAAATCACACCCCCCCCGCAGACATATAATGAATGCTGCCCCAGATAGAGAAACATTCATCCCCCGCCCATGGGAATATTAATGCCCCTGCCCGGCGATATAGCTTGCCATCCCCCGATTAAATCGCACTCCAGATATTATGCTCCCCATCTCTATATGAAAAAAAACCAAACATAATACTCACCCCTTTGCGCAGTTTCTTCCTTCTCGGTCTTCCCCGGTCTTCGGTGTGCTTGGTGTAGAGGCGCAGGATAGTGACGTCACGCTCCGCGCCTCTTACACAGCCTGCGAGCTAGAACAGGGAGGGACACGGCACATTGACACGCGTAAGTGTCAGCCTATCTCGCCACCTACACAGGTCGCGGCAAATGACGTACAGTTTTGCGTGACCATTTGTAGCGGTGTGGTGTACACGACGCAGAAGCAGCAGGGTGCTGCGCTGCGTCTTGTGATAATCAATAGTTACCTGGCATCGTACGATCGCGGATGCTGGTACAATAGGTATGTTCAATCACTGTGTAGGATGGAGAGTGCGGGGACCGGGCACTCTGGAACAGCTCCGGCGCGGCCCCAGGACACGACCTGGATGGCCCACCGGGAAATTCCTCGCGTTGGGTCAATGGCCATCGCCCTGGTCGGCATGGTGACAGGGAAAGCTTGGTCCTCTGAAGTATTGGTAGAGAGAATTTTTCTTGTCTTTTTCTAGAATTCCCTGAAGTGTTCCTCCTCTTCAAATCAATGTTATGTATTTAATGCCGATTCCATTCTCTGCTAGACGTAGCCGTATGTATCGATGGTTATAAGAAATGGCGCGATGGTCTATAGTATGCATAGCTGTCCAATTTCTGTTTTCTTTCAATATGTGATGATGTGCTTGGGAAATTAGTACGTAATCTAGTGCCTTGGATATAGCTTATTGATGAGGTATGTGAGCAAAAGTGTAGTCTTTTTGTTGTGGATGCGTGAGTCTCCATGCATCTATAAGACCTGCTGCCTCGCTACTCCACAATGCTTCCTTTCTCAAGAATCGGCTTAGTCTCTATACGAGTGGTGTCTGGAACTAATCTGATGCTAGTAAGGCGAAAAATGCAAGATTAAGTGCATCCTCCACCCACACAACCCATTCCCATCACAAGAAAGTTTTAAGGAATCACTCTAGCTCTTTACTATGTCCAGAATTTTGGGCATAATATTTTCCTATTGTGTAGCAATATCGACCATATTATTGCTCCCTTTAAGAATCGTAGCGACCCTCTGGCAGTCGCTTAACTCGCTAGTTAATTTAAAGGAATATGTTTTGCTCATGTATGTTTGATAACCAGGTCTTGCTGGCAGATAGTATATGTATCTGTGCTGCTCCCCGGTGTCTCTGTGCTGCTCCCCGGTGTCTCTGTGCTGCTCCCCAGTGTCTCTGTGCTGCTCCCCGGTGTCTCTGTGCTGCTGTTCCCCCGATGTCTCCGTGCTGCTGCTCCCTGGTGTCTCCGTGCTGCTGCTCCCCGGTGTCTCCGTCCTGCTCACCGTGTTCTTCAATGTGTTCTTCACACATATATATTGTTCTTCATATACTATTTTGTTCGCACCGTTCTGCGCGTATCTTCCGACAAGTAAGCAGATGTGCCGAACATCTGTAATCTATTCTTCACTGTATTCTTCACTGTGTTTTTCACTTAAATGATCCTGTGTTCACTGTTTTTATTCTATTCTTCATTGTTCTTCACTGTGTATTTTTAATTAAATGCTCGATCTCGAGCAGGGGAAATACTCGTCCGAGCAATGAGCCGTTTCGAGTATCTAAATACTCGAACGAGCATCAAGCTCGGACGAGTATACTCGCTCATCTCTAGTTATTATTTGTAATTTAAAAAGTTATACAGTTTTCCAATATACTTTCTGTATCAATTCCTCCCGAGAGATATAGGATGGTAACTCCATTGGGAAGGGTCCTTTCCTAATTTATGTATGATGGTTATATTTGCTGACAGTGCTTGTGGGTGTAATGATCCACCAGCTAGGAGATTATTGCAAACAGCGGTGAAGTGCGGGACAAGGCAGCTCTCGAATTTTTGCATATCTTCCTTCTCTCAGGATAACATTTATGAAGTGACGCCACCAAAGGTCGACAGGAAGTCACTGGACATATTCCATGCTCATATCAAGGCAGGCAGAGGTATCATGCAGCCACTGGGGAAAGATGATATGTTTACATACAGAGAGTACATAAAGAATCGCTATATGTAAATATCTGATCAGTGGTGACTAGTTCCTTCTAATGACATAATAAATATGTTATCTCATAAATCTGGGTCATTTTGTTGTTGCTATCATCTTCCTATATGCCTGAGCATATACAATGTTTAAATAGTGTGATGTACATTATTACCGTAGAAGCGATATTGTACTTTATCACCTTTATCTACTGTCTTATTGTCATTTATCGCTGTAAAACAGACACATTGACAAAAAAACAAATATACATTAAGAAGGAGGTTGTAGACTCAAACAGATTTCTATGTGTGAATATAATGAAAGGGCTTGTCTTACACTGTAAATGCTCCCTTTCCTTTCCATGTCAGTAAAGGTATCCCAACATTTACACAGCTAGGTCATAACATGTATGAGGTGGGAACAAAATAGTGAGGGGAGCCAGGGGGAACATTACCTCCTGCAGCAGAGAGAAATATTTTGTCCAGGAAGAAGGTATTTTTTTAATGAAGATATGTTTTTCTTTATTTCGTTTGGAAGCCATTTGTTTTTTCACAGTAAACACCTTTAACCTTAGTACACCATGACATACAGGTAAAGTCTGTCATGACATATGCATAGTTAGCACCAGGGGCGGACTGGGAATATAAAATGGCCCTGGAAAAAACTAGAAAAAGTGGCCCCATTTTATGGGCGGAGTCAAAACAAATGGGTGTGGTCAGATAATGTGGGTGGGGTTACTACAGACAAATTGTTGGTAGATGGCCTTAATGCAAAACAAGAACATCTTTTGCTAGTAAGTGAATCTAATGTGCAAGGAATGTGACCTGTCGATCAGTAAATGATGCAAAAACACAACCCGATAAGCCTTATATACCTTTCCCATGTGCCAAACATTTACAATTCAAAGAAAGAATATATTGATACTGCCTCCTATGTACAGGAATAATGCTACAATAACACATTCAATCCTGCCTTCTATATACAAAATACACCTACTACAATACCTTCTCCCGTATACAAGCCAACTACTATAATACTGCCCCTATGTACAAGTATATAACTGCTATAATACTGCCCCTATGTACAAGAATATAACTACTATAATACTGCTCCCTATGTACAAGAATATAACTACTATAATACTGACCCCCTATGTACAATAATATAACTACTATAATACTGCCCCTATATAAAAGTATATAACTACTATAATACTGCCCCTATGTACAAGTATATAACTACTATAATACTGCCCCTACGTACAAGAATATAACTACTATAATACTGCCCCCTATGTACAGGAATCTAACTATTATAATACAGCCCCCTATGTACAAGAATATAACTACTATAATACTGCCCCTATGTACAAGAATATAACTACTATAATACTGCCCCTATGTAGAAGAATATAACTACTATAATAGTGCTCCCTATGTACAAGAATATAACTACTATAATACTGCCCCCTATGTACAAGAATACAACTACTATAATACTGCCCCTATGTACAGGAATATAACTACTATAATACAGCCCCTATGTACAGGAATATAACTACTATAATACTGCCCTCTATGTACAGGTATCTAACTATTATAATGCAGCCCCCTATGTACAAGAATATAACTACTATAATACTGCCCCTATGTACAAGAATATAACTACTATAATACTGCCCCCTATATACAAGAATATAACTTCTATAACACTGCCCCTATGTGTAAGAATATAACTACTATAATTGGAAACGAAGAGGAGGGCAGGGGAACCAGCACAGCAGGACTCCACAAATCCAGTTAAAACTTCATACAAAATGTATTCTTCGTTAAAAGACACGCAAATCCAAAAAGAAATACATGGACACAAAAAGATAAGACAAAAAATATTGAGACAAAAGACAGCATGAAGTTTTAACTGGATTTGTGGAGTCCTGCTGTGCTGGTTCCCCT